>CAJGYO010000060.1:0-151791 GCA_904845875.1 Miscanthus lutarioriparius | reverse complement strand
GATGGATTATAAAAAGCCGACAGGGCAGCCAGGCAAGACAATGGAGCACAAATTAGGTTTACTGAAACTTGTGTTCTCGCATGAGAGAATTAGGGGCATTGGTGGCTCATCGACACCTATATCCATGTACTTTCTGAAGCCTTTTCTGTACCTTGAGAAACAAACCTGCAGTCTAGAGTCTACCCAATTGCCCGCTCCACACACAGGCAGAGGCGCAGCTGGATCTTTGGGGAGGTGGTGTTCGAGCCGTGGCCCAGGCGTGGCCATGTCTGCCACTTGTTGGTCTCACCTGTGCTCAACCTTGAGTAGTGGCTGCAGGAATCCCGCGATCTGGACTCCCTCACACCCGGGGCCG
This sequence comes from Miscanthus lutarioriparius, assembly GCA_904845875.1. Taxonomy (NCBI): domain Eukaryota; kingdom Viridiplantae; phylum Streptophyta; class Magnoliopsida; order Poales; family Poaceae; genus Miscanthus; species Miscanthus lutarioriparius. The sequence goes on along the minus strand of CAJGYO010000060.1, from coordinate 151,436 downwards.
GATCTAAGGAGGCGCTTGACCCCCATACTGGCTGGTGCATCAATGGAAATATGGGGAGGGTGGCGGAGAAGAAGAGGTGGAGGAAGAAGAAAAATAGAGAGAGGGAAGAAAAGATCAGCCCCCCTTCAATCATATTCCGCATCCTGCCACTTTGCTCACACCAACATGGTAAATCGTCATTGGTCCTCACCCTCATGCCCTCATCCACCGTCAAGCCGACCCAAACTCATGTCGTTGACCTTGAGCCTAGAGTCTCCTTGAGGCTAACGGAGTTTGCCATTTTGTAGTGGTGGCCATTTGGATGTGGATGCGGTGATGTGCTGGCTAGGTGGGTACTAGTCCCCACCTTTAGCATTGCTTGGTATGTTTTGCTTCTATGCTTGCAATGCAATGGCTAATGTTGTGGTCCTCTTAAGTCTTCACTAGGGATAATGATGGGCCGAGGGTTGTTGCTAAGCATATTACTATAGACTTCAAGTAATGCATATACTCCCTAAGAAAAGCTTACATGGCTGCTTTCGACCATTGATTCACATTTCTTCTACAATCGATTTTAGAGCTCCATGCACAAGCGCAATTTTTTCCAATAGATTGTTTTTGCTTTTATGGTGCAATGCTATGGCAATATTACGGTCCTCTTAGGTCTTAAGCGGGGATAATGATGGTCCAGTGAATGCCGCTTGTTAAGATATGGCTATGAACTTCTAGTAATGCATATATTCTTAAGAAAGCTTTCTGCAACTCCTCAGCCATGGATTCACATTTCACCCTAAATCATAGGGATTTTAATTGTTTCATGTGGCTTAGAGGAACATTTTAGTTTTCTTGTGAACAACAAAGAGGATATTCCTTATGGGTAGTTGGTATTCACCTTTTTCTAACTGTTGTTGCAATGGTTGATTTTGGTATTTATGTTGGGGACTTGCTTGTACATTAGTGAAGCTTATGTGCTCATTCTGTTGCAAGCATAGTTAGTTAACTAATACTTTAGTTAGAAAGGTGCCTCAGATTTATTTAGTAATGTTAATGGTAGGTGTTTATGCATCCGAATGACTAAGGCAAAAGGTCTATGATGTGCTACCAAGGGCTTTTTAGTTACAAACAAAAATCACCTTGATAAATGATAAATAGAAAGCACAAGAAGAGATAAATTCACATAAAGGCCACAATAATTGTCAACATGATAGCACCAACCCACGGTAATTGCCGTAGGAGATTGGGAGGGACGGGGACTCAGATGACAGCCGCTCCCACATTCAAGAGTGTCGCAGTAGGCGCGCCGGGCTCGCCTGGGATCTGCTGGCCCCATACCATGCCACCTTCATTGGAGGAGGCTCGGTGGAGTCGTGACCAATTGCGGTGGGTGAATATTCAGGAGATCATTCAACCGGGAAAGTGGTGCCCCTCGGGAGGAGAATTCTAGGCGGAGAAGGGAGCAGACTTAGGTTCGTCGGCTCACGGAGAATTAGTAGCTAGTTCCTCTTCTAGGATCGATTTTGCTCGGGACATCGTTCATGGAGTCTACCTGCTTTTTTCTTGGGTGAGGGATAGGAGGTTGGATCCCTTGCCCTCGATTGCTCAAAGCAATAGATTGGGTAAGAGGCGCCCATCGTTTAGCTTGACCATGGCGCTTGGAGGATTTGATGCTTGGATTACAGATCCACAGGTTATTGTCCAACTACCAAGGGAGTTAGGCAAATTGCTAAGGAGCTCTTAACTAAAGACATTAAGCAACATTTGTTTGGGGATGACCACATGCTCAAGGAGCTTGCTGATGCGTGTGATCGGTTGGAGGTCTCTATGGATAGAATGGCTCAATGGGGTTGAATCGCCATAGTTGATGCGGGAGCTTGGAGAGGAATACAGTGGTAGCGAGAGGTAGAAAACGATTCTGAAATTTGGTGCAGCCCGAGGATGAGAGATTTGGACATTCTGGAAGCCACATTTGTCTGGGGCAGAATTGGATTTGGATACCCAAGGGCTGTGTGGACTAAGCAAAGGCTATCTTGCCCCTTTGGAAGACATCCGTGAATCGGCCACTCTGCTTGTAGGGTTAAGGTTCTTCTTGATCTGCCTCCATTGTCAAATCCTTCGCGTAAATGCGTGTCGAGGAAAGGGAGATGGTGAAGCAAGAGATCGAGCCATGGCAGTGGGGAAACACCGGCAAGAGGTGGATGGATGAAGATGACCTATTGAGCGGAGATCTATACCGGGAACAAGATCTGAGGCGGCGATTTACCAGTGGGGAATCGGTTCCAAGGGGATCCAGATCGCCTAGGCTACAAAGGAGAAGAACTAAGGGCTATGGCGGTGTGGTGTGGAACCGGTGGCGGGGAGAGTGAAAGAGGTGCGGGCAACAAAGCCTACAACCAAGGGAGGTTGGAGGCTAGCCCTTGATTACAATCGACAAAGAGGTTGGCATCAAATCAACAAGGAAGCTCTTCTCGGCAAGGAATTGGAACCGCATGAGCGTCGTCGGGGACAATAGAGTTGGAGAGAAAGTGCTTGGGACAAAGGGAGTTCAAATCACCAATGAAGGTATGAAATCAATATGCACCCTGATCTCAAGTGGTTTCGTTGCAGGCTTGGGTCATCATCGATATGAGTGCACAAACGAGCTAGTTTGTTACAAACGTAAAGATAAAGGTCATATGGTACATTGACCAAATTTGCTAGTAAAAAAGCGATGATGTATGGATTTGGTATTCCGGGGCAAGGTTTTTATGCTTTTGATTTACCTGAGGCAAAGGGTAAAATTAATTAGGCCATCATATTGATTACTGTCTTGGAAGGTGAAGCGGTGGCGAGAAATTGGATCAGGGAAATGAAACATCTTGTGAAAGCTACATGGGACTTCAATGTTAGAAAATTTGATAAACAGGAATACATTGTGGTGTTTCCTAACCATGCTTCTTTGGACACCTTGACTAAGCTCTCATGTTTTGAGATGTCTCTATATGGGTTAAAAGGTAAAGCTGGAGAAATCATCTCTAGATCTTACAGCTTCTTCTATGCTGCACACTTGTTTGGATCAAGATCCATAATGTTCCTGGGATTGTCGGAGAAGTTGAAATTGCAAAGGAGTTGGTTACTCTTGTTGTGGAACCTTTGGTGGTAGATGAGTTGAGCCTAATAAGAAATGATCCTCTGAGAGTTCAAGGGAGATACAGGAACCCTGCTGCCATAAGAGGGTATATTGAGGTCTTCTTTAATGGAGTAGGCTGTAATCTCAAATTTGAAGCTGCAGGTCACCAAGGTTTCGACAAAGGGGGGAAGGGTGGTCCTCTAGGTCCTGGTCCTAGGAAGCCTGATGACTCTCAAAACAGGGACAAGGATGATAATAAAAAAGGGACAAATCTAAAAGGAGCAAAGTGAGAAATTTGATAGGTTTGGCAAGATATAGATAAGAAATGGATTCTAGCCATGATGGCTCAATGTAGGAGGGGCTGAGAGACAGTGGTACACACCCGGATGTTGGGAGGTGATTGCTCTCAGCTAGTCCAATAGCTGCCTTCCATCCCACCAAAGGGCTGCTTACCATGAGTCAAATCATTGTGGAAGGTGTTAAAGTGGTGGAAACTATAACCCATGATGTTCCTCGAATGATTACCATGATATCAAAGAACCTTATGAATCAAACTGAGGAGGACACAAGCAAGTTGATGGGAAATCAAAAGGATTCCTACCAAAGAGAGTGAAAGGCTGGTGCCAAATGAGAACCAGATTATTGTCCATGGAGCTCATGGGAAGCATCTAATGGATAAATGCAAGTGACCTTCTCTATCTCTGCCAACTGAAGTTCAGGAAAATGAAGCTCTTGGTGTGTTGACCCAAGAAGAGTCTTTGTTTTCCCTAGAATTTACCCAAGGAGGAGGGTCTTCCGGGGATCTGTCCAGAACACACGAGTAATTTTGGATTGTTTGGTCAGGGGTTGGAGTCTTCTGCAGTGAATACCCAAGAAGAAGAAGACCTAATGGATAACATCTACATCCCCAAGGTAAATTTTATATGGATGAAGGGGAACAAGGGTGGCAGTAAAAATATCTGAAATCCATTTCTTTCATGCACCAATAAATTCACCGAATAAGTTCCTCCAGACGCATGTACCATCCTGCACCACAGTTCAAGTATATATATGTAAATATTATTACCTATCACATGGGTAATCTCAAGTGTCTTATTGAGGTCAACGTCCAAGACATCTCGCCCAAAGAGTCTAGCATCCGGACCTCACGTTTGTTAGCGCTTATAACATCAAGGTGCCAGTGTAAACCGGTAACATTTATTGGAAGGAGCACCTATCAAATCAAATAATAAACATTTTGTCAAGCATAAAAATTTAATAATCAAAGAACAATACATCATTTAAAAAATTGCTACCATGTCATGGTCCAAGTAAGCTAGCACCCTTTGACCTAACCTAGGGGCGCCGGAAAGTGCCACAGCTTAGGGTAATGGCTTCAATTGTTTCATCCTTTTCCCCATCCGCGTTATGAGTGTAGTTATGCACGCACTTTCAAGATAGACCATACCTCCTGGCCTCTTTATCAAACCCTCCTGAGCTTTCAGCAGCTTATATATAAGCATATATGATCTGCATACATTGAGCCATTAGAAAGAAAGGACATTGAAGTTGCCTACGTTTGATTGAGTACTATGACTTGCATCTATCACCTCGTCACACAAGAATTCATATGGCTCAAGAAGACCGTAACACCTCTCGGTGTTATACCATAAATTATTTACTAAAATATGTCATGAGCATCATGTTTATGTGTTAATGCATGTGATAAAGTGTGTAGATCAATTTATGTAACTCAAAACAATCAACTAGAATGCGAAACGAAAGTTGATTCGATAGACATGTTATATCACTTAGGGTTTAAAACCAATTTTTATTAAGCAAAGATGCTATTGAACATGTATGTGGTACTTAAATAAAGTTTGAAGTACAAAATTTGTAGATGACAATGAAATACTTGCGGTCGAAAAATGATATTACTAGCTAATATTTCCACTAGCTTAGAAATCGCAAATAGAAATCAAATTCAGCTCAAAAACTTAGAAATTTTCAAGTCTGCCGATTGTTCGACATTGCTATGTTTATCAATTTATTGTGAGAGGTTGGGTTAAGTAGCGGTATAGTGTTATAGCTCATTTTGGTAGTCTCATTGTTGACACCAATTTTGGCATACCAAAAAATATGTGAAAACATTTATACCATATTATATAAAATGGTATAGATGATCAAGTTTTATATGAATATGATATAGGCGGATATAGGAATAATATAACATCGCTAAAGAGAAAAAGAAGGTGGAGCAAAAGAAAAGGGGACACACATGTACATATATGCATGAGCGTGTTCACGCCTGGAAAGAAAATGAAACTAATGTGTGTGTGTGTATATATATATATATATATATATATATATATATATATATATATATATATATATATATATATATATATATATATATAGGTTGGCTATGAAATATAGTGCACAAATATGCACGATGAGTGAAGGTGTATACCTATATAGAGTTCTGAATTCTAAAGGCGTTGACAAGATAATCTATCGTATAAGTGACGTGGTGATTATTATAAAGGAGAAAGAAAAGATAATGACTTATGCAAATGTATATGCACGTACGAAACAAGTCTGACCATGGATACTCTCATCTACACGGCAAGCGAGTAAATAAGTATTATCACATGTCCTATAAATACACCCGGCCGTAAATGCAAACACATTTTGCACACGCACGGATTAAAGTATGATCCTGCAACGTATAGTATAGTGGTGTATATATACTACCTAGCTTGTAGCGCTACGTATGCCGGCCAGGAGATAAACCTCCCCATTTTCCTTTATTAAATTAATTACTTCGATCTAAAGATAAAGTGGCCCACAAGCCATAGAGAGGGAGCAGACCAAGTCCAAGTCCAAAGACGTTCAAACTTCCACGAACTCCACATCCGGAAAGAGTCCCGCAGTCGCGCGCCAGGGTCATTAGAAAATACGGAGTACTAAATTAAACTCGAGCGCTGGCAACCACTCCCGCCGCTTTAGACCTTGACGTTATTTCAAATCAAAAGAACCGCTGGTTGCTCGGCTCTATAAATATCAGGCTAGCGCAAGCGTTCAGCCCCCTGGCTCTCTAATCCACAGTGCCGTTAGGCTCCCCACCCATACACACACTAGTATAATATCCGTGTTAACGTAACGGATTTATCTTGGAGACGCATATGAAAACAACCAATGTTTTTTTTCCCCATAGTTCACGGTGAGCCGCATCGACGCCCCACCGTGATGATCCACACCTGCAACGTGCTGGGCGCAAGAAGCAGCACGCGTACCTCTCGCCGAGATGGAGCCGTGGGGGCCAAGGTGTCTGGGTTCGAAAAGGTGGACGTCGCGGCTAGGGACGCGAGGTTGAGGAGGTCGGCGATCTGTTCTGTGCCGTAGCTAGGAGCGGTCGCGTCGCTTCTCGCCCGGGGGTGCCGCGGCCTCGATGGGGCGTCGATGCAGCTCTTGCGTCGGGCGTCGCTAGGGCAGGGGGCTCCCGAACGGGGCGTCGCGGAGCCGCAGCTCCGACTCCGTCAGGCGCCTCGTCGCCGAAGAAGGGTTGCACGGCAACCAGGTGCGCGGCCACGCTACGGTGACGTCTAGAAAAAATAAATCATAAAGCTAAAAAATAAATCACCCGATGAAAGGAACACAAATTCACAAACTAACGAAACAAAAAAACACTTGATTTTCACACATCATCCCCTGTACACAATGACAAATACTTAAACCTAGATAGCTGAATTGCAGGAAGCTGCAGGAATGACAAATACCACGATAATTCATATGTGAACATGGGATCTTCGTGGGTATTTGCAAAATCGAGATGCTCGTGGTCAGACTTGGTGTGTGCTCTTCATGATGTTTGCAAAATCGAGATACTCGTCACCAGACTTGCAAAATCGAGATGCTTGTCATCCGCATATGATGATGGAGATCCTAGCATGACCATCGGAGGAAACGTGTAAGTATTTGGCACCAACTTGATTTTCATCAGACAATGATATTGACATTTTCTCGGTCAGTTCAACGGACATGGCTGAGCCCCACATAAACAATGCTACAAGCTAACAGTAATTCAACAATCCATATACATGAAACTAACCTTGCCAAAAACCATATGTAGTATAGGAGGCATTGGTGGTACTCATGTGGTGACTTCAAAGCCATAGAAGCTGCCGACTGGGTCTCTAAATGCACGTGTCTACAAACCATCATCTGTAACCCTGAAACAAAACTCCCACATCAGTACGTTTCGAGCAAACTCCCACAGATGAGCAACTTGCCTAGCTCTCCACCTTTGTAGAACTAAATGAGCTAGCAAAATTTGATGCTGGAAAACAATCATCACCAACCCTTAACCAGCACTTCGTGCTCATGTCGAAAAAATAAAGCATGGTTGCTATGAAGGACGACTAAGGGAAAACAACATCTTGAGAATTTAGCAGATATTACCTTTACTGCACCTGTCGACAAGGCAAAGATAACTACTAAGCGCCAACCATTTCAGCAAACACCTTATGCAGCAAAGTTCAGAATAGCCATCTCAGGTTGTAAGTGAGAACTAAAGACCGGATGAACAAATAATTATCAGCATGATTGGCCGATGACTCATCTGGAGATGCAACCAAAGAAAAAGAAGCCAATGAGGCATATGAAGCCAATGACTTCTTCTCGGCTTTGGCCACGCCATCAGCATCTTTGGAAATACAGGTTGGATAATCTGCAATTTGATTAGTATTTCAGTTTATGCTGATGGATGGAAATCAATTCAGAAATCACTGGCCAACAAAAAAAATGATTGATCAACTAACTAAATAGTATATTGCCCGTTAGTAAAAGTTAATTAATGTAATAAATCAGGAGATACGTATGTCTGCAGTACATTATTCAACACTAACTTACTGCTAGCACAGTGCATTCTGCTATTTTAAAATAACACCACTGTTCTTCTAAAACAGCCAAATTACATTGCAGAAAAAATAATTGCATCCGGTTTTTATCAATGGAACAGGGAAGACATGAGAAGCATGTAACATCAGGAGGAATTCAACAAAAACAAATCATAGAAAAAATAGACAACAAAATTATGAGGCACAACAAAGGAAAAAAGGTTAATTTCGTGAGCCAAGAGATTACATAAAGATAAAACCTTTTTTATTTTCCTTTTGGCAAGACATATCTTCCAGTCATCAATTAAGTTAAAGAGAGTGCCAAGAATTAACAGTCTGGCCCCAAGTCCGTGTGAGTTTGCAATATGCATTTCCATTCTTGATTTTGCACAACCATACTAATCAAATGTATAGACAAACTGCTACCAATTGGAATCTATGATTTATATGAAATGTAAAGCAAATCCCGCCGCAGCAAAACTGCAACTTGCCTGACTTCTCTAGCTATATAATGAGCATTCTCAACAACTTTTAGACTACAACAATCTAGGAAAACAGATAAACCCAATCTGGAACAGACGAGGATACAAAAAGATGGTACCTCCAAGTCGACTAAAAGGGGAACAGGCAACAAATTAGCCTCGCTATCACTACCACTGTACCGCTTTCAAGGGACCACACTGGAGAACATTCGAGGTATGCAGGCAAGCAGTAAAGGTAAAGGTAACACATCCATTCCAACATTGGAGCCGTGACAACCAATTAGGTTGTAACCTACCACCAATTCCTGTAACAACTGACGAGGCGATGAACAGAGCTCATACAAAGTCCCCGTCAGTTGCCTTTTTCTGACATTTTGTCACTCGTCTTGCAAGGACACGCAGTGAAACAACTGAGTCTTACACGACACGGCACCAGAGTCAGAGAATCCACAAGAACACGAAAACGGCATCGACGCAATCCGCACAGGCAGGGATAGAGCACCTGAGGTTCCGAATCGTGGCGGACGACGCGTCCCCGGCATTGCGCCTGATCTCGCACCACGCGACCTCCTCCCCACCGCCGCCGCAGGCCGGCGGCGCGACGAGGGAGCAGACCACGGAGCTCTGTGGTGCCAGCTGTGGCGCCGAATTGGTAGGAGTCGAATCCGTCAAACATGGAGAGGCAGACGTGGGAGAGGAGCGCGTAGCGGCAGTGGCCGGCCTTGGAGTAGGAGACACCAGGGTAGGCAGCCTCTACAGCCGCGGCCAGGTCCCACCCAGCGCACCGGAGGACCTTGGCAAGCGCGCGGGCAAATCGGTGGGCGACGTGGAGCGCGTCGCGGAGGACAGAGTCGAAGACGCCCGCGGACAGCATCGCGCCGACGGCGTCGCCGCCCGGCGGAGGCGCGAGCGCGCGGTCGAGGCGGCCCGCGAGCCACGCGTTGCCGTCGTCGACCGCCTCGAGGTCCAGCCGCAGCGCGATAGCCGCGGCGTCCTTGGCGTCGAGGGCCGCCTGTAGGCGGTTCACCACAGCGTCGAAGGACCGCAGCAGCGCCTGGTTCTCGCACACCTGGGCCTCGAGGTGCGCCGTGAGCGTCCCATCCCCGTCCCCGTCCGGCGAGGGCGGGTCCGCCGGCCCGCCCCTCGCGATCCACTTGAGCTCCGACAGCCGCCGGAGGTGCGAGACCGCGGCGGTGTCCGCGGCCACCGCCGCATCGGGCAGGAACGGCGCGTGGGCGGCCTGCAGGTGCAGGTACGCCGCCTGGAACGACGAGGCCGTCGCGAGCGCCGCAGCGACGGCGGCCTCCTGCCCGGACGCCGCCTTCCCCTCCCCATCCGCGCTAGGGTTAGGGTTCAGCAGCGGGTCAGCCTTCAGCACGACCACCCGCTGCCCGGCAAGGACCCCATCCGCCCCCGGCGCCGGCGAGCGCGCGAATCGGTCGGCGTCCTCGTCCTCCTCCTCCTCGGCGAAGAACTCGATGGTCTTGGTCTTGAACGCGAGCGCGAACTTGTGGAGCATGGCTACGCCCACCGCCGCGCGCTCGGCGCGCTCTCTGTCTCCGCCGCCGAGCGGGGCGGGGTGTCGGCGACGCGAATTGCGGGAGTGCGGGGTGTTGGCGTAGAATGAGGAGATTTGATACACTCAATCTAGGCCCTCGATTGTGTAATGAGTAAGGAGAGAGAAGCTTAGAAGTGCATCCTGGACGGTTTATTTGAAATGTGTTGTTTTGTGGGTATACTTTTGGGGGTGGACTTAAAGAAAACATCTTAGCGGGGAATCGTTTTCTTGTGTAGACGTAGAAAAGAAAAGATGGTGTATTAGTAGGGTAGATAGATACACTCCATAGCAAACACCGCCAACTTCCCACCTCAAACACAAAGACCGTCTCTGGTCGCCTTCCCGCATCATCGGCACACACCGGGAGGCCCTCTCCGCACTTCGTAGCCAGACGGAAGCAGCTACACTCGCTCGTCGGTGCTCGGAATAAGGTGGGAACCCCAATTCTTTTCGGACTCTCAATCGATCTTCAGAGATTTAATCAAGGAGCCCCGCTCCTGTCTCTCTACCTCCTTTTGATCTGCGACAACTTCATCGACAAGTTTCTTGTCCTCCTCCATTCTGGTAAATAGGGCCAGGTGAGGTGGTGCCCCATACATGGACGTCATGTCTTGGTAAAAGGTAAAAAGAGTCGGTAACGGTAGGTCACAATTGCAGCACGCATGGGCTACACGCCCAGGTTAAAAGATGAATGCATTGTGCAAAGGAGTCTCATGCCACAGTAAAGAATCGATTCAACAGAAGACCAAGATTATGCGATGCGCTGTGGGTCTCGTGCCCGCTAAAGATGTAAAAGGCCACAGATGTGCCTCGTTGAAATTTGGGAGCAGACACATTTTGGCTCTGCTTTGATTCATGGTGAAGTTGATATAGACGCGATTTGGCTCCATACCCAAATAAATTTGCATATATTTTGGCCACGGCCCCGCCGGCCTATTTTCATACTGCATCAAAGAGAATAAATAAAGTGCATGCTACGGCCATAAATAAAGTTCGTGCACTAGTTTATATTAAGTTGAAGAAATAACCATCTGTGCATTAGAAATTATGCCAAAAGAAAAGATAGTCATGTACTGCATGTAGAAATATTTAGTCCATGCATATGCAATACGTCGGGAATACTCCTAGCTTCTAGGCATCTTCCGGCACAAAACCAATCATCATTTCAATGTTAAATAGTTATATATTTTTTAAGGTAAGAAAGATCAAATGCATTACACGGTTCATCTCCAAACACACCATTTTGCAACTAAAGGATTTTATTCTAAAATACTGCATGGCTAGCACCTACTTGCACGCCCTAAGTAATAAAGTATCCCAATATGCTCCGCCCGACATGCATACGTGCTGTTGTTTGCCTAGGCAACTGCACAAAAGAATATGATGCCAAGTTAGTGGTCGCATTCAAATTAAAGTAAATTGCATAATATATGCTAATCCATGGTCAAATACCATGCTATGAGTATACACGTTAACTCTGATAAAATAAGTTAACTACATACGTCACTGTCTAGTCTGGTGATGCCACATATCTTTCTAAGCCATAGCAAAATAAAAGTACTGGCTTAGCCCCAAATAAAATATTATATCATATATGTCGAAGCATCCCAATCCATAATCTTGCATGATATAATGAATCACCTGCATATATATATATATATGTATATGTGTGTATATATATATATATATATATTAAGACGTAACTAGGTCATGGCCTAAATAAATAGCACGATATTCATAAAAGCTTTGCATAAACTAGATACATGCACATCGTGGTCTCCTAAAAAACCCAAATAAGCTATCGGTCATTCGTATTTACAAAGAGTGTGCGTTAGTTTGCCAAGAAATGAACTCATGTCATGTTGAAAAGAAATGTCACTTATGCCCCAGATAGGCCCTCTAAATGCTATGCATCACGGCTAACTTAAATCTAGCTCTTTAGTTAGACTGTTCTCATATAAGGTTATGTCTATCTGTAACGAACCAAATTAAATCAAATTAAATAGCATAGTGCATGTGAACCCTTGGTCAAATACCATGTCATGAGCATGTACGCCAACTTTGATAAAACAAATCAACTCCATGCGTCGTGTCTAGGTTTGGCTCAACAACATATCTTCCTAAACCTTGACAAGTGCCCATATAAAATATCGCACCATATGTCGAGTGCATCCACATATATCAAAAACATGTCGATCCAGAATTTTGCATGGCCTGATGAGACTATGTCAAACCTAGTCTTCAAAGTAAACCACGTGCATACACGATATGATGCACTATTCATCCAAGAAATGACCTTCGCCAAATGCAAAACATACTCATGCATCCATCCAAGACTACAAGACTGAAGACTTTGTTTTCTTTTTGTAGTTTGTAATAGGAAGCCATATGATGTAATCTTATTTTTCATGTACTCATGTTGGAACTCTTAATCAGGGGTGTTCTCTATGGAGATGTAATTAACATAATTTTTATGCAAATATAAGAATTATGGAAGTATGGACTTGCAATACACGTTTTTTTTCTTTTTGTCCCAATTAAATTTAACCAAAATCAAATTTGTCTCTGGCGACGTGGAGGCGGGTCATAGCCGCTGCGTCTTCCCCCATCACTCATGTGCCATCTTAAGCATGGTGAAGACGGTTTAGGTTTAGGAGCAATCGTTTGGTCGTGTTGAACGCTTTAAAATTCGTGTGTGTCACTGTCTCGGGTTGGTTGGCGCCATCATGTCACTTCCCATGCTTTCCCATGTCATGTCAGCCACATGGCGCATCCTTGGTCTAGCCGGACGCGGGTCATTGCCCCGCATCGCCTTGGCACCATTGGTACCGCATAATGCCACGCTTACGTTGCCATCGTGTCCCCACCACCGCGCTTCTCGCCATACCATTTATGGCATCATCGCGCCGCCACTTACCGGCTGATGCGGACGCGGCACGGTTGTCCATACCATTTATGTCAACGCCCGCGTGCATGGGTCTCCTATTCCGTCGCTCGCGTCCCCGCCAAGGCATGGATGAGCGAAATTGTAACACCTCGGTGTTACAATCGCACAATCTTTTGCTAAAACACTACATGAGCATCATGCTTATGTGTAAATGTATGAAATATAATGTGTAAATAAATTCCTGTGACTCGAAACGTTCATTGGAAACGTGAAACGAATGTTGTAGTTGATGTCGCGTTATGTCACTTAGGGTTCTAAATGAATTTTTATTGAACGAGAATGCTATAGAGCGCATATTCAGCACTTTAATAAAGTTTGTAGTGTAAGCTTTGTAGGTGGCGGTGAAATACTTGCGGTCCAGAACGGGGTTCGCTAGATAGCTTACTTAATAGCTTGGAAATCGCATTCGACGCGAAACCGTTTAAGACTTAGCCGAAATTCCTAAGTCAGACAGCGCTTTGACGAAGCAAGGTTTGGGAATTTTTATAGGTGAATTGGATTAAGGAGTAGTGTAATTTCATGTTTGGTTTTAGTAGTTTGACATACTATCTCGAGCGTAAAATAGGTGGTGTAGCTACTGGATCATCGGGTTGGATTTTTAAGCAGCTTTAAAAAGCGTGCAAGTCATGTTTTTGAACGGTGCCAGCGCCTGGGCGCGGTCACCCTGCCTGGCTCTCGACGTTGCCACGCCGGACGCCCGACGCGCATGCGCATGCACGCCCACGCGTGGGGCTCCGCGCTGCTGGCCACGGCCTCCTGCTACCGTGCTCTGGCACACGACTCGCACGCACGCTGGGTCCAGTGAGCCTGGTTGCTCTGCCCGCGTGACTTCGCCATCACATTCACGCTCGATGCCATGCCACGTTGTTGCTTCCCCGGACTGGCACCAGCCACTGCAGCGCGTAGTGCCGTGCCGCCATCATCTTGCGAGTCATGGCGCTACGGTCGCACGTCGTCGTGCCGGAGTCGTATGCGCATGTGGAGTCTTCACCATCGCACTGTCGTCCTTCCCTAATTAAAATTGCGCCACTCTAAGCCCTCCGTCACATCGCCTTCAATGGCATCGCGCCGGCCGAGTCGTGCCAAGGCAAAACCCACAGACCTGGTCCCATCCTTGTAATTGCGCACGTCTGGAGGTCAAGTGGGAGTCCAGCTTCGCGCCAAGCTTGCCACTATTGTAGCCGTATGATGTCCGGGCGTCAATTTGAGATTTCCCCTCGCTGGCCACCATAAGATCGAGTTGAGTCGTCTATTCAATTAGCCTTGCGTAGTCCACCTCCTTCTAATTACCCATGCACCCGACTAGCCTTGTTAGTTAGCCAGCGATTAGAGTCGTCCCGGTGAGCTTCCATCCTACAGTGAGGTAATGCGGGGCATTCTCCTCACGACGGTCCACCATGGCCGTCGAGGCGGGTGATCAGCTAGCGCTGTGCTCCGTGCTCCGTTATTTCAATTGAGCGGTGCCTTTGCGTCGTGTTGACTTGGTTGCCTCGCCCGTGTAACAGTTTCGCCGGTGGAGCAGCAGGTCACCGGGGACGCCGTCGCCGTGCTTGCTGTGAACCCGAACGACCTCGTGCTCGTGGCCAACCACCTTGCTGAGTCCCGCGACTTCGTCTAGGCCATCCTTCATGTATCTGGTGAGGCACTTTCGCTCCTAGAGTAGTGGTAGAGGCTTTAGGCTAGGTGATTTCACCGGCGTCGACGTCACCATGGCCAAACCTCGCCGTGGTGCATGGCCACACCTCTGTGTGGCACTAATCTTGGTGTTTATTACCTCAATCGATTGCGCTTCGTTCGTAGAGTGCTAGGGAGGTGATGGTTGAGGCCGAGGAGGTCCGTGCTCGCCGGCGTTTGGCCGGAGATGCCGTGGCCTCTGTTAAGTTCCGGCCAGGGACCTCAAAACGAGAATTCATAGAGAACCGGGGGGTTAAGTGCAAGCGTCAGTGAGAGAGTGAAATAGTGGTAAGCACCGCGGGTTCATTTAGTTGGAAGTCAGGGTCTATTTTGCATAATTGTCGGCGCGCCGTGGGTCTCCCCGCGTTGGGCTGCTGCCGCGTGTGGGCCGCACCGGTGTGCTGCGCATGCATGCGCGGAGCGCTGGGATGGGCCGAGCTGCTCGCTCACGGGCCGCACTGAGGATTTGTTTTTTTTCATTTCCAGCGAAAGTAGGAATGTTTATTCAATTTAGTTTTGAGCTGAAGTTTGAAAAAATAATAGAAAATTCTATAGATGTCCAAAAATAGTGAAACAAAATTTGTTAGGTTCACAAAAATGTTATCTATCTGTTGGCGTAATTAGTTTATAGTTATCTGAGATGACAATAGATTCATAAATTCAATTTAGAAAGCTTAGTATCAGTTAGCTTAATATTTGTAGGAAATTTTGTGGCAAATCGGTGATAGCTTTAGCCATGAAATTTTTATAGTAGGTTCATTAGATTATTATGTACTCACTATAATTTTTGTATTCCTAGAGTAGGTTGATAAATAGAGTAGCTAGTACTCCCTGCTTAATCATATATAGAGTAAGTTGGTAGTAAGAGTAAGAATACCTTTAGTCAATAAGATAATATATGTCACGCTTCATACTTGTTAGTGGCAACAATAGGTAACTTAGTACCTTAGTCGGTAGAACTTGCTTAGTAGCTTGATAGACGTATTTTTATTTAAGAGTTGATATTGCCGTATTACTAAATGTTGCATCATCATTTCATGCATGTAGATCATGAGTTGGTAGAGTTCATGCCCGTGGACGAACAAGACTACAAGGAGGTCATTGAGGAGTACGAGGAAGAGATCCTCGTGTAGGAGGGAGCCCCGGAGCCTTTTGGTGCTGACTTTGTTGACCCACCGCCTGCCCAAGGCAAGCCCCGGTGCACAACCCTTATTTTAAATGATCACTGAATATATATGATGTGCATTTACGTTACATGCATTTTATGGAAACTACATGCATCAATATATCTACCTATGAGTCCTACTAGTGCAGGTCGAGTAGCTGCTATGCTCAAGATTTCGTTAGCGTGAGTAACCTGCCGTTACTCACAACAGGTGATAATTATGATCACTCTTGATAAAATGGTGGAAAGGAAAGATGGTGATCGGGTAGGGATATGTTTTGGGTATTGGTGGGTGTAAGAGGTTGTGTCCTGCGACCAATAGGGCATAGCTTGGTTACACTTTTTCCCTGTTTGTGTCGGTTAAGGACCGGCCGTTGCATTGGATGCTAGGCAAGCCACAGACTTATTATCCCGAGCACATACTTGGGTATGGGCGCAGGGAAGACTTGTTGCTGTCTTGTCGTGGGTTCCAGCTCTTTCTGGACTGACTAATTGGAGGCGTGGATGGTGGAGGTCCTTGTACCGCACTGAGTCTGGGACTCAGGAGCGGGGGCTTGGAGTCCAAGTTTGGATGGGGACCTAGACCCCAAGATAGGAGGGTGATGGGTTGGTCCTGCTTGTGCCTGGGGTACAAGCGGAGCGTGTGTTTTCGGGGTACCCAGCTGGGGCATTGATTCACAAATCGCTGGAAAATCCGGTATGGCTTGTCTAAACTCTAGCACCGTAGTAAGAACTAAAAGATGGAAGGTGATGAAATGGAACTGATTGCTCAACTCTTGCTTGAAAGTAGAACAGGTGCTTACATAGAATGGTTAGATAATGAATTAATCATGGCTGCTAATAATAACATAAATAAGGACTCACTATTAGTATTGCTTTCTACAAAAAGGAAACCAACAAACCATTAAGCTTTGCATATCCCTTGGAGTCGGAAAACTATTCCCACTAGTCGGATAAGTCTTGCGAGTACATTGTGTACTCAGGGTTTATTTACCCCTGTTGTAGGTAATGCTTGAGGAGTACCATTGTGTGAAGGATTCTTCTGGTGGGCACAGACGGATCCTTGTTCTTTATCGATAGATGTTTATTATCATTCCATTGTTTAATCTTCCGCACTCTGAATTTGGCAATGTAATAATGAATTTCTAAGAACGCTGGATGTATGAAATGTACTAAGTATTGTAACTCGTTCTCATTATTAGATCCTTAGGAAAAAATGTGGATCTTTCGAGCTCTCCCTTGGGGTGTGCCTGACGGATACCGCCCGCTGTAGCTTGCTTACGGGGTGCTTAGTGTCTGGTGGAAGACGAGCGCCTCTGTAAGTGCATTATTTTAGGTGGTTCTGCCACAGTTGGTACCAGAGCCAATAATGAGTTTACGAGTTCATCACTCTTTTCAAAAACTTAAAAATTTGACCCACAAAAGTTTTGCCAAAAATAGGATGCGCTAAAGTTATGTAAATAAGTATAAGCCCTAGCAATATGGTCTATCTAGGATAGCGGCACTGGTTTTGTCTAATCAGTTTTCTACAGGTACACTGACTTACGTTGCGTAAGAAATGCTTAGCATACGGAAAGTGAGTGTGCAATGTGCCAAAATTTTGCGAATGCCGCTATATTCCGGCTTGAGCGAGCGTACAGGCCGATACATGCATCATGATAGTAGCATCTTGCTTAAACTAAAGCCCCCCTACATGTATAATTGGATTAGTAAATTGATAGGACAACTGAAAGAATGCTTAATAAATGTCTCGTCGTTCCTCTAATTCCTTGTTCTGATCTAGAAGGTTGTCCTAAGTGGTTGGTTCCTATCTCTTATAGATGAATCTGAGGTCCGGACGTAGGAGCACCAGTGTCGGAGCGGGCCATGGTCTTGGCGAGGGCCAAGGTGAGAGTGGTCGAGCCAATGAGCACGGTAATGGGGAGAGCCACGAGGCTCCACTATTGGCTCCTCTTCCTCCGCCACCGCCACCGCCACCGCCGATGACTCACGTGGAGATGGAGGAAATGATGGCTGCTCGCCACGAGTTAGCACGTGCCATGGAGCTGCTAGCACAAGCTATCGGTGACTTCGCCCGTGGAGGCCACGGGGGCAATGATAGGAACGGGGGTGGTGCCCGCGGTCCTGTGGGACCCTACTCTTACCATGATTTCCTCAAGACCCACCCACCCACCTTCACACCGTGTAACACCCTTGGTGTTACATTGTGCTGTTTTTGCTAAAACACTGCATGAGCATCATACTTGTCTGTGGATGTGTGTAATATAGGATATAAAGTAATGTACGTAACTTGAAACGTTCGTCGAAAACACGAAACAAATGCTACATTTCATGTCACTTTATATCGTTTAGGGTTCTAAGTAAATTTTTATCGAACAAAAGTGCAATAGAACAATTGGTTTGGCGTTTGGAGCATCGGGTTCGAGTTTTTGAGCCACTTTAAATAGCGTGCACGACACATTGTCCATCTTCGGGCGCGGTCACCACCTCTGCTCGGCCTGGCACCGCTGCTGGCCTACCGAGCGTGGGCTGCCGCGCCAGCCACGTCCCCACTGCTGTGCCTTGGTACGCGCTCGCGCACGCCACACGTGTCTAGACGCGCTGCCCACCCGATGTCGCCGCTCGCTGGCCATCCGGCCGTTACTGCCGCTCGGTCCGCTCTGCTGTTGCGTGTCTGGCTTTCGACTCGCATGCACACACGCGCGCACTGGGGTCCATCTAACCTAAATGCTGCCTCCTCCATCACATCCGTCTGTGACACTACTGCTGCCGCGCCTGCTTGCGTGTTCGGCTCGTCCGAACCAATGTCGCCACTCTCCCGAGCGCTCACGCGCACCGCCTGCACGGCCTTCACTGCTCCCGTTGATGCAGTGCAGCCGCACGCGCGTGGGACGACTACCTCACTGCGCCTTCACGACCATGTCCACTGCCACGCTCAGCGCCGAGCCTAACTTCCCTATTTCACAGTCGTCGTGTCACGGAGCTACAGTCGCGCGCCGGAATTGGCAAACTCGTGTGCACGTCTGAGGGTCGCGATGATGTCTTGCATCATGCCAAGCTGCTGTTGTTGCAGTCATACATTGTCGGGGGCCTCTGTTGGAGTTTTCCTCGCTGTCGAATCCATTTAGCCGAACACCGTCGCTCACAAAATTGGCCGAGGTGTAGTCCATCTCTTTCCAATTCACTGTGCGCCTAAATAGCTAGAGTGGTTAGCTTCCTATTGGAGTCACCTCGATGGGTTTACTTTCTACGGTGAGGTAATGGGGAGAATTTCCCTTCGGCGGGCCGCCATGGCCGGCGAGACGAGTTCTCAGCCGGGGCGCTGCTCCTTGCTCTTTTGTTTCAATCGAGCACAGTTGTTGCCTCCCCTTGACTCGTTTGCCTTGCCGTGCAGTGGCTCTGCTGACGGTGCTGCAGGTCGCCGGGGATGTCCTCTCCGCGGTCGGCGTGAACTGGAACCACACTCAAGCAGAGCAAGCTAGTAGCCGGCGGTGTGTACTGTTGCTCTTAGCTTGTTGATGTCATCTCTACATCATCCCTGTGTCACACATGTTATAGGGCCGCTTTTTTGTAGAAAAATAAATTCATGAATACATTAGAAATACGCCCACTGCGTCACACATGTTCGCCTGGGCTAGCTCGCTCCCATGGCCTATGCTCCCGCCTGGGCCAGCTTGTGTCCGTGCCCGCCTGTTGGGCCGCGCTAGCGCCCGCGCCCCCGCCGTGGGCCGGCCTGCTCGCGCCGGTCTCGGTCCGCTACCGCGCTCGCGTCGCGTCCGTGCCCGCCGCTTGCTAGGCCGCTCGCGCACGCCCACCGCTTGCTGGGCCGCTCACGCGTGCCCCCGCCCGCCTTGCCGCTTGCGCATGCGCCCCGCCTTGCTAGGCCGAGCCACGTGCGGGTTGGGCCGCGCTGTGAATTCGTTTTCCAATTTCCAACGAATTACAAATGTTTATTCGATATAGTTTCTAGCTGAACTTTGATAAATTGTAGTAAATTATGTGATTGTCCAAAAATAGTGAAACCAATTTTGTTAGATTCGCAAAATTACCATGTACTTGTTAGTACAGTTAGATTACAGTTAGCTGTGGCAATGGTAGGTTCATAAATTCAAACTAAAATGCTTAGTATTATGTAGATTAATATTTATAGGAATTCTTGTGCTAAATTGGTGATAGTTATAGCTATAAAAATTTTACAGTAGGCTTACTAGATTATTATGTATTTGCTGTAAATTTTGTAGCCCTAGAATAAGTCAATAAATAGAGTAGCTATTATCCTTGCTTTATCATATATAGCATAAATCAGCATTAGGAGTAAGAATACCTGTAGCTGTTATAATAATGAATGTCATACTTCGTACTTGTTATGGGTAACAATAGATAACTTAGTAACATGGTTGGTAGCGCTAGCTTAGTAGTTAGACAGATGTACTTTTAGTTTAAGAGTTGCTGTTGCTATATTACTAAGCATTGCATCGTCATTTCATGCATGTAGATCCTGAGCTGGTAGAATTCATGCCCGTCGACGAATAGGAGTATAACAAGGTGATCGAGGAGTACGAGGAGGAGATCCTCATACAGGAGGGAGCCCCAGAGCCTGTTGGTGCTGACCTTACTGACCCGTCGCCTGCCTAAGGCAAGCCCCGGTGCATAACCCATATTTTAATGATCACGGGATATATATATGATGTGCATTTACGTTACAGGCATTTTATGGAAACTACATGCATAAATATATCTACCTATGAGTCCTATTAGTACAGGTCGAGTAGCTGCTATGCTCAGGATATCGGTAGCGTGAGTAACCTGCCGTTACTCACAAGTAGGTGATAAACATGATCACTCATGATAAAATGTAAAGGTAAATGGTGACCGGGCATGGATATGGTTTGGGTATTGGTGGGTGTAAAGGGTTGTGTCCTACGGCCAACAGGGCATAGCTCGGTTACACTTTTTCCCTGTCTATGTCGATTAAAGACTGGTTGTTGCATAAGGCATCGTGGGCAAGTCACAGATTTATTGTCCCGAGCGCATACTTGGGTATGGGCGCAAGGAAGACTTGTTGCTCTCTTGTCGTGGATCCGGCTCTTTTCGGACCGACTGATGGGAGGCGGGATGGTGGAGGTCCTTGCACCGCACTGAGTCCGGGACTTAGGAGTGGGGGCTTGGAGTCCAAGTTTGGATGGGGACATGGACACCCAGGACAGGAGGGCAATGGGTTAGTCCTGCTTGTGCCTAGGGTACAAGCGGGGCGTGTGTTTTTGGGGCACCCAGCTAGGCACATTAGTTCGTGAATCACCGCCGAGTCGGTATGACTTGCTTCGTGTTTAGCACCATAGTAAGAACTGAAAGTTGAAAGGAGAGGAAATGGAACTGCTTGCTCAACTCTTGCTTGAAAGTAGAATAGGTGCTTATATAGACAGGCTAGATGATAACTTAATATGACTGATAATAATACATAAATAAGGACTCACGATTAGTATTGCTTTCTGCCAAAAGAAAACCAGCAAGCCATAAAACTTATCATGTTCCTTGGAGTTAGGAAATTATTCCCACTAGTCGGATAAGTCTTGTGAGTATATTGTGTACTCATGGTTTATTTACCCCTATTGCAGGTCACACTTGAGGAGTACTTTGTGTGGAGGATTCTTCTGGTGGGCTCAGACGGATCCTCGTTCTTATCGCTAGATGTTTATTTTAAATTCCGCTGTTTATCATTCCGCACTCTGACATTTAGTAATGTAATAATGTAATTTCTAAGAAACTCTAATGTATGAAATGGATCAGTATTGTAACTCGTTCACATTATTGGATCCTTGGGAAAATGTGGATCTTTCGGGTTCTCCCTTGGGGTGCGCCCGACAGATACCACTCGCTGTAGCCGCTTTCAGGGTGCTTAGTGTCTGGTGGAAGACGAGCACCTCCATAAGCGTGTTATTTCGGGCGGTTCTGCCACAGTTGGTACCAGAGCCAATAATGGTTACGAGTTTCATCACCCTTTTTTCAAAACTTAAAAAAAATTTGACCAACAAAAGCTTTGCGAAAAGTAGGATGCGATTACATTATGTAAATAAATATAAGCCCTACCAATATGGTCTATCTAGGATAGCGGCACTGGTCTTATCTAATCAGTTTTCTACAGGTACACTGACTTACGTCGCGTAAGAAATCGCTTAGTATACGGAAAGTGAGTGTGCGATGTGCCGAAAATTTTATGAGTGCCGCTATATTCCGGCTTGAGTGAACGTATAGGCCGAAGCATGCATCATGATAATAGCATCTTACTTAAACTGAAATCCCCCTTCACGTAGAATTGAGTTAGTAAATTGATAGGACTAACTAAGGAATGCTTTAATAAATGTGCTGCCATTTCTCTAATCCCTTGATTCTGATCGGGAGGGTGTTCTAAAGGATGGTTCATATCTCTTACAGATGAATCTAAGGTCCAGACGTGGGAGCACCAGTTCTAGGGCGGCTCACGGTCTTGGCGATGGCTAAGGCGACAGTGGCCGGGCCATTGAGCAAGGCAGGGGGGGTCAGGAGGTTCCACCTCTAGCTCCTCATCCTTTCCTACCACCGCCACCGCCAATGACTCACGCTGAGATGATGGCGGAGCTGTTGGCTGCTCGCCGAGAGTCAGCCCATGCCATGGAGATAATGGCACAAGTTGTCGTGGGCTTCGCCCGTGGAGGCCACGGGGGCAACTGCGGGAACGGGGGTGGTGCTCGCCGTCCTGAGGGACCATCCTCTTACCAGGACTTCCTCAAGACTCACCCACCCACATTCACACCATCTGATGAGGCCCTGGAGGTGGAGCACTAGCTTCACATCCTAGAGCAGAAGTTTCTATTGCTCGATGTGGCCGACGAGTAGAAAGTGCGCTTTGCAACGCAGCAGCTGTTGTGATCCGCAAGTGCATGGTGGGATACCTTCCATGCCATGCAGCAGCCTGATCATCCGGCAACCTGGAGTTCACCACTGCATTCTGAGAGTTCTATATTCCTGCTGGTGTCATCAACCAGAAGGTGGCTGACTTCCTGGAGCTGCGACAGGGGAGTATGACAGTGATGGACTATGTGAATAAGTTCAATCACTTGGCTCAGTATGCTGGCATTCATGTGGACACTGACGACAAGAAGAAGGACCGCTTCTTTCATGGTCTCTCTTCCATCCTTCAGGAGAAGCTATACACGGCGAACTATCAGACCTTTGGGGCACTGATAAACGCCGCCATTGCCATGGAGGGCTTTCAGCGGGAGTCCCAGGCATTGTGGAAGAGGAAGTGGGTGGCAGTAGGGTCTTCTAGACACCCTCACACTCAGAAGGTTCAGGTTGTCCGACGAGGGCCCTATCAGTCATCAGGCGGGCCTTCATTCCGGCAGCCCCAACAGACTTCTCAAACTTCCTCCACATAGTACCGTGCACCCCCGCAGCAGGTGCAGCCCTAGCAGTCTTAGGGATAGCAGGTCCCACCTCGTCAGGGATTTGGGAACAAGCCCGGTGCTTGCTTCAAGTGTGGCAAAGATGGCCACTATGTCCGAGAGTGTCCCCAGAACCAACCAGCTCAGTTCGCTCAACCGTCAGCGAACTCTAGGCTTGTCAAGAGGACCATAATCAAGAAGAAAGTGCCTAGCAGATCCGGCCAAGTGCATTTCATAGATGCTAAGCAGATTTTGCAACAGGAGCCGGTGATGGCTGGTATGTTTACCATCAACTCCCATGCAGCTTATGTGTTGTTCGATTATGGTGCATCACATTCCTTTATGAGCATGGGGTTTGTAGAGCAGCACAACTTACCACTCATGGCTATACCGTATGCCTATAAGATCCATACCACGGGTTTGCAAATGTTCATCAATACCCGAACGGATACAGTAATCTTGGTATTAGCCACCCACACTTACCGCCTACAGTTCATAGTAATGCTTGGGCAAGGCATTGATGCTATTCATGGAATGAACTGGTTGCGGGTGTATGGGGTAGTATTGGATATGAAGCGGAGGAGTGTGGAGTTACGGCTTCCTTCTTCTGAGGATAGGACGTCTCTTATTGTACCCTCAGATCTTGTCTTACCTGTTGCTGCCCATGCTGAAGCCTCTCCTGATCTTACCTCCATTCCTGTGGTATGTGAGTTCCCAGATGTTTTCCCTGAAGATCTTCTTGGGTTACCACCGGACAGAGAGGTAGAATTCTCCATTGAGCTAGAGCCTGGTAATGCCCCTATCTCTAGACACCCATACTGCATGGCTCCAAGGGAACTAGCAGAAATGAAGAAGCAGCTGGAAGAGTTGATGGACAAAGGTTTCATCCGTCCTAGTTCTTCACCATGGGGTTGCTCGGCTATTTTCGTGAAGAAGAAGGATGGTACTCTGCGGATGTGTGTGGATTACCGCCCCCTTAATGCGGTAACAGTTAAGAACAAGTATCCTTTGCCCTGCATAGATACTTTGTTCGACCAGCTAGCCGGTGCCAAGGTGTTCTCAAAGATTGATCTCCGATCAGGCTATCATCAGATCAAGATCAGGCCACAGGATATACCAAATATAGCTTTTTCTACTAGGTATGGGCTGTATGAGTACCTAGTGATGTCTTTTGGTCTCACCAATGCTCCTGCCTTCTTCATGTACCTGATGAATTCAGTTTTCATGCCGGAGCTGGATAAGTTTGTGGTAGTTTTCATTGATGACATCCTGATCTATTCTAAGAATGATGAAGAGCATGCCTGACACCTTCGAATAGTACTGACTCGACTAAGGGAGCACAAGCTGTATGCTAAATTCAGCAAGTGCGAATTTTGGTTAGATTGAGTGCAGTTTTTTGGGCATGTGTTGACACCTGACGGCATATCAGTAGATCCTAGCAAGGTGCAAGATGTGTTGGATTGGAAGTCTCCCAAGTCTGTGCACCAGATTCATTAGTTCCTTAGTCTAGCTGGATACTATCGGCGTTTCATTCCTGATTTCTCCAAGATAGCCTAGCCAATGACCAAGCTGCTCCAAAAATAAGCTAAGTTTGATTGGGGCCCAGTCTATGAGGAAGCTTTGCAAACTCTGAAGACATTTCTAACCACTGCTCCTGTGTTGGCCCAGCCAGATGTTGATAGGCCCTTTGATGTATACTGTGATGCCTCGAAGACGGGGTTGGGGTGTGTGCTTATGCAAGATGGGAATGTGATAGCTTATGCTTCACGCCAACTGAAGAGGCACGAAGTAAATTACCCCACTCATGACTTAGAGCTAGCTGCTGTAGTCCACTCTCTGAAGATTTAGAGGCACTATCTGTTGGGTAACAAAGTGCATATTTTTACTGATCACAAGAGCCTTAAGTATATTTTCACCCAGTCTGAGCTGAACATGAGGCAGAGGAGATGGTTAGAATTGATAAAGGATTATAACTTGGAAGTCCATTATCACCCAGGAAAGGCCAATGTAGTGGCCGATGCTTTGAGCCAAAAGTCACATCAGGTTGAGGAAACAACTTTGTCTCTTGACCATGCTGAAGTGTTGGCTCACATTGCATTGACCTTAGAATTGCTGGAGCAGATTATTCGGGAGCAAAGGGAAGACCCCGAAGAAATTCCCCACATTTGGAAATTGATGGCCGAAGGGCGTGGCCCTCACTTTAGTGTTCATGAGTATGGAGTAGTGAGATACAAGGATAGACTGGTAGTTCCATCCAATGAGGAGCTAAAAAGGAAGATTTTGAATGAAGCCCATCATTCAAAGCTGTCTATCTATACTGGCAGCAACAAGATGTATCATGATCTGCGCCACTTGTACTGGTGGTCTAACATGAAGCAGGACATCACCTAGCATGTCGCGGAGTGCGACACTTGTGGTAGAGTTAAGGCAGATCATATGCATACTCTAGGATATCTGCAACCCTTGCCTATTCCTATTTGGAAGTGGGAATATATTTCCATGGATTTCATTGTGGGTCTACCCTGTACAACCAATGGCTATAACTCTATCTGGGTCATTGTGTACCGTCTCACGAAGTCTGCCCATTTTATCCCGATGAAGATTTCATATTCAGCCAGGAAGTATGCCGAGATATACCTTGATCGGATTGTGACCCTACACGGAGTTCTCCTTACTATCATCTCTGATAGGGGATCAATTTTTGTCTCTCACTTCTAGGAGCAACTCCAGGAGTGTCTTGGGACCAGTCTCCTCCGTAGCTCAGCCTACCACCCTAGACTAACGGCCAAACAGAAAGGGTGAATCAGGTGCTCAAGGACATGTTGAGAGCTTGTGCCATTTCTTTTCCTGAAAAGTGGGATGAGTGCTTGAAGTTAGCTGAATTCTCTTACAATAATAGCTACCAAGAAAGCATCCGCATGGCACCATTTGAAGCTCTATATGGAAGGAAGTGTAGGACACCACTCAACTGGGTTAAAGTGGGAGACTGTGGGTACTTTGGGCCTGAATTCATCAAAGAAGCTCAAGATCAAGTGAGCATTATTCGGAGTCACTTGAAAGTAGCTCAAAGCCGACAGAAGGCTTATGCCGATAAGCGAAGAAGGCCCTTAGAGTTTTAGCTGGAGATTATGTGTATCTCAAGGTGTGTCCTATGAGAGGGGTGCATCGGTTTGGTATCCATGGCAAGCTAGCCCCTCGATATGTGGGTCCTTGTCAGGTGTTGGAGCAGTGTGGCCTCATTGCTTATCGTCTACAGCTTCCTGATATCTTGTCTGTGGTACATGATGTGTTTCATGTCTCCCAGTTGAAGAAATGTCTGCGAGTGCCTGATGAAGCGGTGAAAATTAAAGGGCTTCCCCTCTAGCTAGATTTGACTTATGTTGAGCATCCTGTCAAAATCTTGGATGAAAAAGAAAGAGTAACCCGGAACAGAGTGGTAAAGTTCTATAAAGTGCAATGGCAAAACCACTCTGAGGATGAGGCCACATGGGAACAAGAGAGTTACCTATTGCAGCATTACCCCTACCTCCTCCTTGGTGCTGATAGTTAGTTGCTGCATCAAAATGTATTTCCTACCTCTTTCTCACACTAGGCACATGAAATCTCGGGTCGAGATTTTGTTTTAGGGGGGTACATTTGTAACACCCTTGGTGTTACATTGTGCTGTTTTTGCTAAAACACTGCATGAGCATCATACTTGTCTCTGGATGTGTGTAATATAGGGTATAAAGTAATGTACGTAACTTGAAACGTTCGTCGAAAACACGAAACAAATGCTATATTTCATGTCACTTTATATCGTTTAGGGTTCTAAGTAATTTTTTATCGAACAAAAGTGCAATAGAACATCTGGTTTGCCATTTGGAGCATTGGGTTTGAGTTTTTGAGCCACTTTAAAAAGCGTGCACGACACATTGTCCATCTCCGGGCGCGGTCACCACCTCTGCTCGGCCTGGCACCGCTGCTAGCCAGCCCAGCGCGTGCTGCCACGCCAGCCACGTCCCCACTACTGCGCCTTGGTACGTGCTCACGCACACCACACGTGTCCAGACGCGCTGCCCACCCGACATCGCCGCTCGCTGGCCGTCTGGCCGTTACTGCCGCTCGGTCCGCTCCGCTGTTGCTCGTCTGGCTTTCGACTCGCGCGCATTGGGGTCCATCGGACCTGAATGCTGCCTCCTCCATCACATCCATCTGTGACACTGCCATCGCCGCGCCTGCTTGCGTGTTCGGCTCATCCAAACCAATGTCGCCACTCTCCCGAGCGCTCACGTGCACCGCCTGCACGGCCTTCACTGCTCCCGTTGACGCAGCGCAGCGAATTACAAATGTTTATTTAATATTGTTTCTAGCTCAACTTTTATAAATTGTAGTAAATTGTGTGATTGTCCAAAAATAGTGAAACCAATTTTGTTAGATTCGCAAAACTACCATCTACTTGTTAGTACAGTTAGATTACAGTTAGCTGTGACAATGGTAGGTTCATAAATTCAAACTAAAAAGCTTAGTATTATATAGATTAATATTTGTAGGAATTCTTGTGGTAAATTGGTGATAGTTGTAGCTATGAAAATTTTACAGTAGGCTCACTAGATTATTATGTATTTGCTGTAAATTTTATAGCCCTAGAGTAAGTCGATAAATAGAGTAGCTATTATCCTTGCTTTATCATATATAGCGTAAATCAGTATTAGGAGTAAGAATACCTGTAGTTGCTATAATAATGAATGTCATACTTCATACTTGTTATGGGTAACAACAGATAACTTAGTACCATGGTCGGTAGCGCTAGCTTAGTAGTTAGACAGATGTACTTTTAGTTTAAGAGTTGTTGTTGGTATATTACTAAGCATTGCATCGTCATTTCATGCATGTAGATCCCGAGCTGGTAGAATTCGTGACGTCGACGAACAGGAGTACGACGAGGTGATCGAGGAGTATGAGGAGGAGATCCTCGTACAAGAGGGAGCCCTAGAGCCTGTTGGTGCTGACCTTACTAACCCGTCGCCTGCCCAAGACAAGCCCCGGTGCATAACCCCTATTTTAATGATCACGGGATATATATATGATGTGCATTTATGTTACATGCATTTTATGGAAACTACATGCATAAATATATCTACCTATGAGTCCTACTAGTACAGGTCGAGTAGCTGCTATGCTCAGGATATCGGTAGCGTGAGTAACCTGCCGTTACTCACAAGTAGGTGATAAACATGATCACTCATGATAAAATGGTAAAGGTAAATGGTGATCGGGCAGGGATATGGTTTGGAAATTGGTGGGTGTAGAGGGTTGTGTCCTACGGCCAACAGGGCATAGCTCGGTTACACTTTTTCCCTGTCTGTGTCGATTAAGGACCGGTCGTTGCATAAGGCATCGTGGGCAAGTCATAGATTTATTGTCCCGAGCGCATACTTGGGTATGGGCGCAGGAAAGACTTGTCGCTCTCTTATCGTGGATCCGGCTCTTTTCGGACCGACTGATGGGAGGCGGGATGGTGGAGGTCCTTGCACCGCACTGAGTCCGGGACTTAGGAGTGGGGGCTTGGAGTCCAAGTTTGGACGGGGACCTGGACACCCAGGACAGGAGGGCAATGGGTTAGTCCTGCTTGTGCCTAGGGTACAAGCGGGGCGTGTGTTTTTGGGGCACCCAGCTGGGCACATTGGTTCACGAATCACCGCCGAGTCAGTATGACTTGCTTCGTGTTTAGCACCATAGCAAGAACTAAAAGTTGAAAGGAGAAGAAATGGAACTGTTTGCTCAACTCTTGCTTTAAAGTAGAACATGTGCTTATATAGACTGGCTAGATGATAACTTAATACGGCTGATAATAATACATAAATAAGGACTCATGATTAGTATTGCTTTCTGCCAAAAGAAAACCAGCAAGCCATAAAACTTATCATGTTCCTTAGAGTCAGGAAATTATTCCCACTAGTCGGATAAGTCTTGCGAGTACATTGTTTACTCAAGGTTTATTTACCCCTGTTGTAGGTCACACTTGAGGAGTACTTTGTGTGGAGGATTCTTCTGGTGGGCTCAGACGGATCCTCGTTCTTATCGCTAGATGTTTATTTTAAATTCCGCTGTTTATCATTCCGCACTCTGACATTTGGTAATGTAATAATGTAATTTCTAAGAAACTCTGATGTATGAAATGGATCTGTATTGTAACTCGTTCGCATTATTGGATCCTTGGAAAAAATGTGGATCTTTTGGGTTCCCCCTTGGGGTGTGCCCGATGGATACTGCTCACTGTAGCCGCTTTTGGGGTGCTTAGTGTCTGGTGTAAGACGAGCACCTCCGTAAGCGAGTTATTTCAGGCGGTTCTGCCACACACCGACGGCTGAGCCCCTGGATGTGGAGCATTGGCTTTGCATTCTGGAGCGAAGGTTTCTGTTGCTCAACGTGACTGATGAGCAGAAAGTGTGCTTTGCAGCGCAACAATTGTTGGGGTCCACGAGTGCATGGTGGGATACCTTCAATGCCATGCAGCAGCCAGATCACCAGGTGTCCTGGCAGGAGTTCACCACAACATTCAGATAATTTTATATTCCTGCTGGTGTCCTCAATAGGAAGCTGACTGAGTTCCTAGACCTGCGGTATGGGAGTATGTCCGTGATGGACTACATCAATAAATTCAACCACTTGTCCCAGTATGCGGGAACTCATGTGGATACAGCCGAGAAGATGAGGGACCGCTTCTATCGCGGCCTCTCTTGCAGCCTTCAGGAGAAATTGTATACTAGGAACTATCAGACCTTTGGGGCAATGATGAATGCAGCCATCGCCATAGAGGGCTTGCAACGGGATTCCTAGGCGGAATGGAAGCATAAGCGAGTGGCTATGGGGTCTTCTAGCCACCCCCATACTCAAAAAGTACATGTTATTCGATGGGTGCCCTATCAATCATCAGGCGGGCATTCATTTCGACAACCTCAGCATACTTCTTGGGCTTCTTCCACATAGTACCATGCACCTACTCAACAGGTGCCACATCAGTAGCCCTAAGGACAGTAGGCCCCACCTCGTCTGGGACAGGGAAACAAGCCGGGTGCTTGCTTCAAATGTCGCAAGGATGGCCACTATGCCCATGAGTGTCCTCAAAACTAGCCAGCCCAGTCTACCCAGCCATCGGCTAACTCTAGGCTAGTCAAGTGGATAGTGATCAAGAAGAAAGTGCCAGTCAGCCGATCTGGACAGGTGAATTTCATGGATGTTGAGCAGATATTGCAATAGGAACCGGTGATGGCTGATATGTTTACCATTGATTCCCATCCAGCTTATGTGTTGTTTGATTCTGGTGCATCACATTCATTTATGAGCATGTGATTTGTAGACCGGCACAATATACCTCTTATGGCTATACCATATGCCTATAGAATCCATACTCCGAGTGCGTAGACATGCATCAATACTCAGATGGACACAGTGAGCTTGGTATTAGCCACTCACACCTACCGTCTCCAGTTCATGGTGCTGCCTAGGCAAGGCATTGATGCTATTCTTGGAATGAACTGGTTGCAAGTGTATGTGGTAGTCTTGGATTTGAAGCAGAGAATTGTTGAGTTACGGCTTCCTTCTTCTATGGATAGGATGTCTCTTCTTGTACCCTCAGATCTAGTCTTACCTATTGCTACTCATGCTGAAGCCTCTCCTGATCTTACCTCTATTCCTATGGTATGTGAGTTCCTAGATGTTTTTCCTGAAGATCTACCTGGGTTGCCACCGGACAGAGATGTGGAATTCTCCATTGAGTTAGAGCCTGGTACTGCTCCTATCTCCCGACGGCTGTACCGCATGGCTCTAAAGGAGTTGGCTGAAATGAAGAGGCAGTTGGAAGAATTGTTGGAAAAAGGCTTCATCCGTCCTAGCTCTTCACCATGGGGTTGTCCAGCCATTTTTGTGAAGAAGAAGGATGGCACTCTTCGGATGTGTTTAGATTACCGCCCCCTTAATGCGGTAACCATTAAGAACAAGTATCCTTTGCCCCACATAGATACTTTGTTCGATCAGCTAGCTGGTGCCAAGGTGTTCTCTAAGATTGACCTTCGTTCAGGCTATCATCAGATCAAGATTAGACCACAAGATATACCAAAGACAACTTTTTCTACTAGGTATGGTCTATATGAGTACCTAGTAATGTCTTTTGGTCTCACCAACGCTTCTGCATTCTTCATGTACCTGATGAATTCAGTTTTTATGCCAGAGCTGGATAAGTTTGTTGTGGTATTCATTGATGATATCCTGATATATTTCTAGAACGATGAAGAGCATGCCCAACACCTTCAGATAGTATTGGCTCGATTGAGGGAACACAAGCTGTATGCTAAATTCAGCAAGTGTGAATTCTGGTTAGATCGAGTGCAGTTTTTGGGGCATGTGTTGACACCTGACGGCATTTCTGTAGATCCCAGCAAGGTGCAAGATGTGTTGAATTGGAAGTCTCCCAAGTCTGTGCACCAGATTCATCAGTTCCTTGGTCTAGCTGGGTACTGTCGACGTCTCATTCTAGATTTCTCCAAGATAGCTCAGCCAATGACCAAGCTACTCCAAAAAGAAGCCAAGTTTGACTGGAGCTCAGCCTGTGAAGAAGCCTTCCAAGCTTTGAAGACATTTCTGACCACTGCTCCTGTGTTGTCCCAACCAGATATTGATAGACCTTTTGATGTATATTGTGATGCCTCAAAGATGGGGTTGGGATGTGTGCTTATGCAGGATGGGCGTGTGCTAGCTTATGCTTCGTGCCAACTGAAAAAGCATGAAGTGAATTACCCCACTCATGATTTAGAGCTGGCTGCTGTGGTCCACGCTCTAAAAATTTGGAGGCATTATTTGTTGGGCAACAAAGTACACATCTTTATAGATCATAAGAGCCTCAAGTACAATTTCACTCAGTCTGAGCTAAACATGAGGCAAAGGAAATGGTTGGAATTGATCAAGGATTATAACTTGGAGGTACATTACCACCCAAGAAAGGCCAATGTGGTAGCTGATGCTTTGAGCTGAAAGTCATATCAGGTTGAAGAAACACCTTTGTCTCTCAACCATGCAGAGGTGTTGGCTCACATTGCCTTGACCTCAGAATTGCTGGAGCAGATTATTCTAGAGCAAAGGCAGGACACTTTAGAAATTCCCCCCATCAAGAAATTGATTGCCGAAGGGCATGGTCCTCACTTTAGTATTGATGAGCAAGGAGTAGTGAGGTACAAAGGTAGATTGGTGGTTCCATCAAATGAGGATCTGAGAAGGAAGATTTTGAATGAAGTCCATCATTCAAAGCTGTCTATCCATCCTGGCACCAACAAGATGTATCATGATTTGCGCCACTTGTACTGGTGGTCCAACATGAAGTAGGACATTACCCAGTACACCACGGAGTGCGACACTTGTGGGAGAGTTAAAGCAGATCATATGCGTACTCCGGGATATTTGCAGCCCTTGCTCATTCTTGTTTGGAAATGGGAAGATATCTCCATGGACTTTGCGGTGGGTTTGCCCCGCACATCCAAGGGCTATGATTCTATTTGGGTCATTATGGACCGTCTTCACTAAGTCTGCTCATTTTATCCTGGTGGACACTAAATATACAGCCAAGAAGTATGCTGAGATATATTTTGATCAGATTGTGACCCTACACAGAGTTCCCCTTACTATCATCTCTGATGGAGGGTCAGTTTTTGTCTCTCGTTTCTGGGAGCAACTGTAGCACTGTCTTGGTACTCGCCTCCTCAGAAGCTCAGCATATCATCCATAAACTGATGGTCAAACTAAAAGGGTGAACTAGGTGCTCGAGGATATGTTGAGAGCTTGTGCCATTTTTTCCTGAGAAGTGGGATGGATGTCTGAAGTTACCTGGATTTTCTTACAATAATAGCTACCAAGAGAGCATTCGCATGGCACCATTTGAAGCTCTATATGGAAAGAAATGCAGGACACCACTTAATTGGGTTGAAGTGGGAGATCATGGATATTTTGGACTTGATTTCATCAAAGAGGCTCGTGAACAAGTCATCATTATTCAGAGTCATTTGAAGGCAGCTCAGAGCCGATAGAAAGCCTATACGGACAAGCGAAGAAGGACCTTGCAGTTTGCAGTTGGGGATTATATGTACCTCAAGGTGTCTCCTATGAGGGGTGCATCGGTTTGGTATCCATGGCAAGGTAGCCCCCCGATACGTGGGTCCTTACAAAGTTTTGAAGTAGTGTGGCCCAGTTGCTTACCGTCTCCAGCTTCCTGATATTTTATCGGTGGTACACGACATGTTTCATGTCTCATAGTTGAAGAAATGTTTGTGGGTCCCAGATGAAGCTATAGAAATTGAAGGACTTCCACTCCAGCCAAATTTGACTTATATTGAGCACCCTATCAAAATCCTGGATGAAAAGGAAAGAGTGACAAGGAACAATGTGGTGAAGTTCTACAAGGTGCAGTGGCAAAACAACTCTGAGGATGAGGCCACGTGGGAACAAGAGAGCTATATATTAAAGCATTACCCCCACCTTCTCTCTGGTTCTGATAGGGAGTTGCTATGTTGAAATGTATTTCCTATCTCCTTTCCCACACTAGGCACATGAAATCTTGGGTCAAGATTTTGTTTTAGGGGGGTAGATTTTGGTGTTACACTGTACAATCTTTTGCTAAAACACTGCATGAGCATCATACTTATGTGTAAATGTATGAAATATAATGTGTAAATAAATTCCTGTGACTCGAAACATTCATCGGAAACACGAAACAAATGTTATAGTTCATGTTGCGTTATGTCACTTAGGGTTCTATGAAGTTTTATTGAACGAGAATGCTATAGAGCGCATATTCGACACTTTAATAAACTTTGTAGTGTAAGCTTTGTAGGTGGCGGTGAAATACTTGCGGTCGAGAACGGGGTTCGCTAGATAGCTTACTTAATAGCTTCGAAATCGCATTCGACGCGAAACCGTTTAAGACTTAGCCATAATTCCTAAGTCGGACAGCGCTTTGACGAAGCTAGGTTTGGGAATTTTTGTAGGCGAATTGGATTAAGGAGTAGTGTAATTTCATGTTTGGTTTTAGTAGTTTGACATACTATCTCGAGCGTAAAATAGGTGGTGTAGCTACTAGATCATCGGGTTGGATTTTTAAGTAGCTTTAAAAAGCGTGCAAGTCACGTTTTTGAACGGTGCCAGCGCCTGGGCACGGTCACCCTGCCTGGCTCTCAGCGTTGCCGCGTCGGCCGTGCGACGCGCATGTGCACGCACACCCACACGTGGGGCTCCGCGCTGCTGGCCACGGCCTCCTGCTACCGCGCTTTGGCACACGACTCACGTGCACGCTGGGTCCAGCGTGCCTAGTTGCTCTGCCCACCTGACTTCGCCATCACGTCCACGCTCGATGCCACGCCATGTTGTTGCTTCCCCGGACTGGCGCCAGCCACTGCAGCGCGCAGTGCCGTGCCGCCGTCATCTTGCGGGTCATGGCACTACGGTCGCACGTCATCATGCTAGACTCGTACACGCACGTGGAGTCTTCACCGTCGCGCTATCATCCTTCCCCAATTAGAAATTGCGCCATGCCAAGCCCTCCATCACATCGCATTCAATGGCGTCGCACCGGCCGAGCCGCGCCAAGGCAAAAGTCACAGAGCTAGTCCCATCCTTGTAATTGCACATGTTTGGAGGTCGAGTGGGAGTCTAGCTTCACGCCAAACTTGCCACTGTTGCAGCCGTACGATGTCAGGGCATCAATTTGAGTTTTCCCCTTGCCGGCCACCATAAGACCGAGTTGAGTCGTCCGTCCAATAAGCCTTGCATAGTCCACCTCCTTCCAATTACTCGTGCACCCGACTAGCCCTGTTAGTTAGCCAGTGATTAGAGTCGTCCTGGCGAACTTCCATCCTATAGTGAGGTAATGAGGGGCATTCTCCTCGCGGCAGTCCGCCATGGCCGTCGAGGTGGGTGCTCGGCTAGCGTGGCGCTCCGTGCTCCGTTATTTAAATTGAGCGGTGCCTTTGCGTCGTGTTGACTTGGTTGCCTCGCTCGTGTAACAGTTTCACCGGCGGAGCAGCAGGTCACCGAGGACACTGTCGCCGTGCTTGTCGTGAACCCGAACGACCTCACGCTCGTGGCCAACCACCCTGCCGAGTCCTGTGACTTCGTCTAGGCCGTCCTTCGCGTATCTGGTGAGGCACTTTCGCTCCTAGAGTAGTGGTAGAGGCATTAGGCTAGGTGAATTAACCAATGTCGGTGTCAGCATAGCCAAACCCCGCCGTGGTGCATGGCCACGCCTCTATGCGGCACCAATCTTGGTGTTTATTACCTCAATCGATTGCGCTTCGTTCATAGAGTGCTAGGGAGGTGATGGTTAAGGCCGAGGAGGTCCGAGCTCGCCGGCGTTTGGCCAGAGATGCCGCGGCCTCTGTTAAGTTTCGGCCAGGGACCTCGAAACGAGAATTCATAGAGAACCAGGGGGTTAAGTGCAAGCGTCAGTGAGAGAGTGAAATAGTGGTAAGCACTGCGAGTTCATTTAGTTGGAAGCCGGAGTCTATTTTGCATAATTGCCGGCGTGCCGTGGGTCGCCCCGCGTTGGGCCACTGTCGCGTGTGGGCCGAGCCGCGTGGGCCGCACCAGTGTGCTGTGCATGCGCACGCGGAGCGCTGGGATGGGCCAAGCCGCTCGCTCGCAGGCCGCGCTGAGGATTTGGTTTTTCATTTTCTAGCGAAAGTAGGAATGTTTATTCAATTTAGTTTTGAGCTAAACTTTGAAAAAATAATAGTAAATTGTATAGATGTCCAAAAATAGTGAAACAAAATTTGTTAGGTTCACAAAAATGCTATCTATCTGTTGGTGTAATTAGTTTATAGTTATCTAAGATGGCAATAGATTCATAAATTCAATTTAGAAAGCTTAGTATTAGTTAGCTTAATATTTGTAGGAATTTTTGTGGCAAATCGGTGATAGCTTTAGCCATGAAATTTTTATAGCAGGTTCATTAGATTATTATGTACTCACTGTAATTTTTGTAGCCCTAGAGTAGGTTGATAAATAGAGTAGCTAGTACTCCCTGATTAATCATATATAGAGTAAATCGGTAGTAAGAGTAAGAATACCTTTAGTCAATACGATAATATATGTCACGCTTCATACTTGTTAGTGGTAATAGTAGGTAACTTAGCACCTTAGTCAGTAGAACTCGCTTAGTAGCTTGATAGACGTATTTTTATTTAAGAGTTGTTGCCGTATTACTAAATGTTGCATCATCATTTCATGCATGTAGATCATGAGTTGGTAGAGTTCGTGCTCGTGGACGAACAAGACTATGAGGAGGTCATTGAGGAGTACAAGGAGGAGATCCTCATGCAGGAGGGAGCCCTAGAGCCTTTTGGTGTAGACTTTGTTGACCCACCGCCTGCCCAAGGCAAGCCCCGGTGCATAACCCTTATTTTAAATGATCACTAAATATATATGATATACATTTACGTTACAGGCATTTTATGGAAACTACATGCATAAATATATCTATCTATGAGTCCTACTAGTGTAGGTCGAGTAGCTACTATGCTCAGGTTTTCAATAG
Source organism: Miscanthus lutarioriparius (assembly GCA_904845875.1). NCBI lineage: Eukaryota > Viridiplantae > Streptophyta > Magnoliopsida > Poales > Poaceae > Miscanthus > Miscanthus lutarioriparius. The sequence goes on along the minus strand of CAJGYO010000060.1, from coordinate 114,669 downwards.
AATGAGTAACCTGCCGTTACTCACAACAGGTGATAATTATGATCACTCAGGATAAAATGGTGGAAAGGAAAGATGGTGACCGGGCAGGGATATGGTTTGGGTATTGGTGGATGTAAGAGGTTGTGTCCTGTGGCCAATAGGGCATAGCTTGGTTACACTTTTTCCCTGTCTGTGTCGGTTAAGGACCGGCCGTTGCATTGGACGCTAGGCAAGTCACAGACTTATTATCCCGAGCACATACTTGGGTTTGGGCGCTAGGAAGACTTGTTGCTCTCTTGTCGTGGGTTCTGGCTCTTTCTGGATCGACTGATTGGAGGCAGGGATGGTGGAGATCCTTGCACCACACTGAGTCCGGGACTCAGGAGCGGGGGCTTGGAGTCCAAGTTTGGATGAGGACCTGGACCCCAGGACAGGAGGGTGATGGGTTGCTCCTACTTGTGCCTGGGGTACAAGCAGGGCATGTGTTTTTAGGGTACCCAGCTGGGGGCATTGATTTGCGAATCACTGGGAAATCCGGCACAGCTTGTCTAAACTCTAACATTGTAGTAAGAACTGAAAGATGGAAGGTGATGAAATGGAACTGATTGCTCAACTCTTGCTTGAAAGTAGAACATGTGCTTACATAGAATGGTTAGATAATGAATTAATCATGGCTGCTAATAATAACATAAATAAGGACTCACTATTAGTATTGCTTTCTTCAAAAAGGAAACCAGCAAACCATTAAGCTTTACATATCCCTTGGAGTCGAGAAACTATTCCCACTAGTCGGATAAGTCTTGCGAGTACATTATGTACTCAGGGTTTATTTACCCCTATTGCAGGTAATGCTTGAGGAGTACCATTGTGTGAAGGATTCTTCTGGTGGCCACAGACGGATCCTTGTTCTTTATCGATATATGTTTATTATCATTCCGATGTTTAATCTTCCGCACTCTAAATTTAGCAATGTAATAATGAATTTCTAAGAACGTTGGATGTATGAAATGTACTAAGTATTGTAACTCATTCTCAGTATTGGATCCTTGGAGAAAAATGTGGATCTTTCGAGCTCTCCCTTGGGGTGTGCCCAATGGATATCGCCCGTTGTAGCTTGCTTACGGGGTGCTTAGTGTCTAGTGGAAGACGAGCGCCTCTGTAAGTGCGTTATTTTGGGTGGTTCTGCCACACAAGCCCACCTGCCGCGCCGTCTCTCTCTTTCCCTCTTTTTCCCTCTGTTTCCACCGCCGTCGTGTCGCATCATGGTGAAGCTAGAGAGCGAGCAACTCTCATCAATTCCTCGTGCTCGCGTCTTCACCTTCATGCCCCCTCTCTAGCTGACCCACCCCGCCTTGACTCGCGTCACGCTGAGCTCCAATTTTGGAGCTTTGCCTCGCCATTGCGCGTTGCTATTTAACCGTCACCACCAGATCGTGGCCAGCCTCCACCATTTCATCCCACGCTAATTCCTCTCGCACCACTAGCTCACTTTGGCTCTCTCTTCATTGTGCGCACACTAGTCGCAGCTCTAGTGCTTCCTCCTCGCCATTGATGCGCCGTGCCTTTGCGGTCTGCTTGCTCACTCAAGGCCACAGACGTGGCCAGCCTCGCTCGGGTCGTCTCTGGCCGAGCTGGCTTCTCGGTAAGGTCACTGGTGAGTTGTCGTTGCTCACCCACTACCCTACTGCCTTATTGTTGCTGCAGCTCACCTGAGCACCGTTGCCATTGCCGTAGGGTGCCCGCTGTCGGGGAGAGGTCCTTCTACGGCGTCCCGGCTCATGCAACCACCGCCCATCGTCTCGCGTGAGATCTCGGTGAGCGATAGGTCAAAGATGGGTCTTGTGTGGCCAAGCACAAGCGCCAAGCATATCGCCGCCACGCCGCTGCTGGGAAGGTCGGGGCCTTGCCGCCAGTAAAGAGGAGAAAGATCCAAGGGTTTCATTGCAAAGTCGCCGTCTATAGAAATAGTAACGTGGAATGCGGGTAGTTTTGCTCAAAGTCCAGGGGTGTTTTTGCTAATGTGTTTCACAGAAGAAGTCGCCTCTCGTGGGCCACGCTTATGGGCCACATGCAGCTCACAAGGCTGCTCACATGGGCCACTTTAATGTAAAGCGGTTTACCTTTTTCGTGGAAAATAGAAATAGCTTTTCATTTCAATTCCGAGCTGAACTTTGGTAAATTATATAAAATCATGTAGGTATCCAAAAATTGTGAAACCAATTTTGTTAAGTTCCTAAAATTATGCTCTATCTGTTAGTGTATTTAGTTCATATATGTGCTTGTTGATACTAGAAGCTATTAAATTATTTGAGAGTGCTTAATATTATTAGGTTAAATATTGTAGGAATTTTTGTGGCAAAATGGTGATAACTTTAGCTTTGAAAATTTTACAGTAGCTTCATGATATTATTATGTGCTCACTGTAATTTTTGTAGCTTTAGAATAGACTTAACCTAAGGGTAGTTAAATGCTCTTTGTTTCAAATATACATTAAATCATTAGTAGAAATAAAGATATATCCTTCATTTGTAAAGCTAGGAGTTTGTTAGTTGAACCCAACACTTTACTTGATGAAGATGATAGTTAGCTTAGTATCTTAGTCATTAGAGCTAGTTTAGTAGTGTACCATGTGTATTCTTATTTTAAGAGTTACTGTTGCCGAAATGCTAAGTGTTGTATCATCATCGCATGCATGTAGAGAACGAGTTGGCGGAGATCGTGACCATAGGAGATCATGAGTTCAAGGAGGTGATCGAGGAGTATGAGGAGAAGATCCTCGTGTAGGAGGAGGTCCTGGAGCCGCTACTAACGGACTGAGTTGACACCGCGCCTGCCCAAGGCAAGCCCCGGTGCATAATCCTTATTTTGAATAATCACTGAATATATATACCTATGATGCACATTTATGTTACAGGCATTTTATGGAAACCACCTGCATAAATATATATGTCCTATGAGTCCTAATAGTACAGGTGCGAGCAGCTGCTATGCTTAGGATTTTCGATAGAGTGAGTAACCTGCCGTTACTCACGATAGGTGATTAGTATTATTACTCTCATGATAAAATGGTGAAAGGAAATGGAGACCGAGCAGGGATATGGTACGGGTATTGATGGGGGTAATATGTTGTGTCCCGCGGCGAACGGGACATAGCTTGGTTACACTATTTTCCCTATCCATGTCGGTTAAGGACCAGCTGTTGCATTGGATTCTAGTTAGGTCACAAACTTATTATCCTGAGCACATACTTGCTTATAGGAGCGGGAAGGCTCGTTGCTCTCTTGTCGTGGGTTTCGGCTCTTTTCGGACCGACTGATTGGAGGCGGGGATGGTGGAGGTCTAAGCACCACACCGAGTCCAGGACTCACGAGTGGTGGGTTGGTCTTGCTTGTGCCTAGGGTACAAACGGGACGTGTGTTTCGGACTACCCAGCTAGGCTACATTGATTTGTGAACCGCCGTGTAATACGATATGACTTGTCTACGATCTAACACCGTAGTAAGAACTGAAAGATGAAAGATGGTGAAATGGATCTGATTGCTCAACTCTTGCTTGAAAGTATGCTTACATTGAATGGTTAGCTAATGAACTAATCAGGACTGCTAATAAGAAACATACATAAGGATTCACTACTAGTAATGCTTTTTGCAAAAAAGAAACCCAGCAAACCATAAAGCCTATTGTATCATTTGGAGTCGGGAAATTATTCTCACTAGTCAGATAAGTCTTGCGAGTACATTGTGTACTCAGGGTTTATTTATCCCTGTTGCAGGTGCAGCTTGAGGAGTAGCTGTTGTGTAGAGGATTCTTCTGGTGGGTACAGACGGATCCTTGTATCTTATCGTTAGATGTTTATTTTAATTCCGCTATTTAAATTCCGCACTCTGAACTTGGTGTTGTAATAATGAATTTCTTAGAACTCTTGTTGTATGAAATAGACTAAGTATTGTAAACTCATTCTCATTATTGGATCCTGGAGGAAAACATGGATGGCTCGAGTTCTTCCTTGGGATGTACTCGACGGAACCGTCCGATGTAGACAGCTTTCGGGGTGCTTAATGTCTGGTGGAAAACGAGCGCCTCCGAAAGCGTTCTATTTCGGGCGATTCTACCACAAAGACATTCCATGTGCTTTCTCGACACTCGAACATCATCGATGAGCACAAGAACACAAGAAGCAGCGAAGGCAGGGGTGAAAATAAGAGAAACGCAAACATATAATGATGGTGCAAAACAAACCAATCATAATTCAATAAGAGAAATAAACACAGATAAGTGGTGGTCAAATCAAACCAATCTTGTGCAAATCTAGTTGCAGTGGGTGAATTCACAATTCAAAAATAAATTCGTAAGAGGTCTATACATTGGAACTAATTTATGGGTTCATATATCCAAGTAGATTCTACTCCTAATATTACGTATTCTAGCTACCATACAAGTCCATTTTACATGACCTGACTTGGCACCAGCACCTCGTGATCCCTTATGCTCCCAAAGGAAGAACATCTCCTTGAATTGCCTGTGTCTGAACTTCTCATGGCATGAAAGCAGATGCTAATGCACACCACCTCGTAGAGTGGAATTGCATTTTCCCTGGGCAATTATTAACAGAAGACAATAAGTTCACAATTTTGCACTTAGTGCAAGACTGCAAACCATCCCTTGCATATGTAATAATGACATCTCGGATGTATGCTCCAGCAAGTCCCGTTCCTTGCTGAGCTTAATCTGCACCCACAACATGTGGCCCTTTGATCAGAGAAATCCAAACATGTGGCCCTTTGATCAGAGAAGAAATCCAAACATGTGGCCCAATCATTTATTTTTTTTTAACTGAGGAGTGAGGAGCAATTATCTCTTATTTGAAAAGTCTAGGCTGAACTGAGTTAATTCTAAAATGCTATCTTGTTTTAACAAAGCTAACAGGTGCATTGCCATACATGGAACAAATACAAGTGAAGAACCCTCAGTGACAGCTAATTGTAATGGCTTGCCTGTATGCAGTATCCATGCAACTGAAAATTCATATATAATACATATAACCCCTCCGGGATTACCCCTCTTTGTTTCTAAAAAAAATCCATGTATGGTCATATCCATGCAACTGAAAATTGCTGGTCAATTTAAACTGCTATTTTGCTCATAGAATATAAATTGCTCTAGTTATCAATCTTTAATCCAGGTTGTTGCGCTGTCAGAGAAAAAACATTAAAAGCATAAACTAAAAGTCCCCAATTTTTACATGAGAAAATATACTTCAAAGATGTTGAGATGATGACCTGCAAACATCATTCCATATTTCCCAAACTCACCAATAGCAGCGTGGTAGCAGGTAGAGAGCAGCAGCACCCTCAAGTCTCCTCTACATCGAGCAATCAGAGAGAGCAGAAGTCAGAGTGGGACGTGCACTCTATTATCTTCCATGTGCACTCAATTATATATGACAGTGCTTATTCTAGGAAAGTAGTGTGCCCGTGCTAACGCTACGGTAAAATACAAAACACAGCATACATAAGTCATCAGTTCCACATGGTGGTGAGAACAGCCATGTAAATTTTAGTCAACTAAAATACTATTGATAAAAAACAAACCTATCTCTTGGATCCCCTGATGCCATACATTGAACCTTCACATAATCAGTAGGATCCATGCTACCTCCTTTCTTGGTATCTGACCTCACATAGCTTGCGGCATGCCAAGTTAAGGTTGACACAATATCAAGCCATTTTTGTGGACCCACCATCATTTCCCATTCCGATGCCTTCTGCCTTCAGTAATTGAGCCACAAGTGCTAGGAAATGACCGAGCAGTGCAGTCTTCAGACCCTCTTTCTGTGCGATGGTTGTGACCTTGTCAATACCAGATATTTTGTTAGCACTAAAGATACCAGAAACAAGAAGCCCGCTTGAGTCCCCAACCTCATCATGCTGTTGAAAAACTAAAAAAAAAGAGATTTTTACACTAACAGAGCCAATCACATCTACCAATATATGAGAATTTGAGTAGCAGCCATAGTCCCACTGATTAGTTACAACCTACCCCTGTACTGAAACAATTTGACTCATTCTACAGAGACAAATCGACGAAGCAAAGCATGCCAGTGTGAAGAAACTCCATAAATAAAAAATTGTACAATAACAACCATTATTACCGAAGCACTCCACTAATGATCACAACGCTGAAAAGTTGTGCAAATTTTACGTCAGTAAATCCAATCGCATTCAACAATATGCTGAAATTTAGCACCCGGCCATGTTGCCAGTGATGAACTGATGATAAACAAAATCGATAAAGGTGGGTATACAACGACGATAACCAAACAAAATATAGCCACGATTAGCAGAAAATTCACGAGGACCAACCCACTCGCTGCCGTTGGCAGGGACGACATCCATGTGCATGCCGACGAAGGAGGCAACGCGGCCGGGGACAGTGCCGGGGTAATCGAATCACAAATAAATTAATCGTATCGCAGGGGGAGAGAAAGGGAAACCGAAGAATTATGAACTTGCAAAGAGCTGTATGGTTGTATAGACCTGCCACATCAGACAGCATAAGTAGCTTCGAATTGACAGCTTTGAACTGCTCTCCTCACAACCAATCTTGGCTCACCATCGTTACCTCTGTATGTCAAAAGAATGAAAACAAATGAGAAGTGGATAATGTCCTTGTTTTGTTTACAGAGCTAATTTCTGTTTCTTGTAAGATTCAAATCAACTCATTTGTGGTCCGGTGCTGACCTGCGTGTTGCCGTGGAGCCTACACGGGGCAAGCGAGAGGCCGTCTGAGATCTACCAGTCCAGTATCATGCAGGCTCCATGACGCATTTACATTTTAATTTCTTTCTTCCGGCTTCGAGGAATCGCGTTAACATGTGACCTTCACCGAGTCGCTTGTTCGCGGCCTAGCCCTTACCGGAGGCTGGGAACAGCATTAGACTTTTCATAGCGGCGACATTTTAATTCGCAGCTATTTCACAATTACGATCCGTTTTTATTTTTAATCAAATTAATTATTTATATAGGATTCCAGACTTCTAGGATTTTTATCGTTATATAGTCATATATTTCTTCTAATTTAGGTATTAGAATTTTAGAATATTACCTAAGAAACATTTGTCATAGTGAGAAAAAAATCGAATATATTGTTTTTTTTTTTAATCTACATTGTTCATCGATAATTATCATACATCTATAAATATATTGTTTAATCTACATTGTTCCTCGATAATTATCGACATATAAAATTAAAAATATGTTATTGATTTTTTTTTTTCGTTTTGCAAGTAAAATTAGTGCCTATATATTATAATATTTTATACATAGTCAAGAGGAGCCGTTACAGCGTAGATCACCGGAGGTCCCTTTTTAATCATATAACCGGCACCTGCTGATGATGGTCTTGGCGTCAGGCGGTGATGGCGTGGCCTGGCCACTGGCAGGCATGGGCGAAGGATGGCACACTATATTAACTACTATTGGCAATAGCAAACCCAAGAATCCATGGAGCTCAACAAAGAATCACCACCGAAAATGCACTCATCACACCATTGAGGGGGGAGGCACGCTCGGTAGCAGGACGAGATCACCTTGCATGCGTGCTGGTGTCGCTCGTCGTTAGTGTCTCACAAAAGCATTAGTTGCTTGCTCGTGATCCCCATTTCCATAGACCACAGGCACTCAGGCAGTACACATGGTTCTGCTCTTGCTGCATAGATGAACACAACTGAAACACCATAAGAACGACTCTAACAAAACCAAGAGCCATTAGATTCGTTTACTGCAGGAACAAATTAGCATGTGAAAAATTTAGAAAGAATAAGACGAACAAAGTGGATCTGCATGCTGATGAAAGAAATTTCTCACCTCACATCTGCTACACAACAGGGTGCGTGCACACATTATTGGCCTTCTTCCACAGCCAAAATCAAAACAGGCTAAAGTTTTGTCGAGTTACAACCCTTGCAATCAAAATCATATATATATTTTTTTTCTTTTGTGCTAATATTCCACAGCTGAATTCTGAAAGGCCTTCTTCACTACCAACGATTACCTAATATGTAGAAAAAGACTTAACAGAAACAATAATGGGTACAGCTGCAGATCCATGCATCTTTAAAAAAAATCTTTGCTCACAACTCAACAATCCTATGTTTTATTCTCTATGGAAAATAGAAGGCCCTTGGAGGAACACAAAGCACTGACTTGTTCTTTGTGCTATTTATCTGACAGAACTAATCTTCCTATGTTAGAAATTTATTATACAAATTTAATTGGATTACTAAAATATGTTCGGAAATTTTGTACCTTTGGCTGGTCAGCCAGCTAAAATAAAGAATTAGAGAAATGAAACATTACAAAATCTAACGCTTTTAATAGTCTCCTTTGCTTACATACCGCCAAAGAAAGAAAGTAGGCAAGAGTGGGCTATCGCTTCCCTTTTGCAATTGGAATATATTCTAGACACATACTGGATTGTGGACCATGGAAGAAGGAATGCCATGTTTCACCACACCAATATGATCCAGCAGTCTGGCAATTAAGAAAAAAAATTGAGAAGTGGTCCACATTATTCCCCTTAGTGAAAATCATCAAACACTTGCACGACAATATCAATAGATGTTATTGATGATTACTCAAAAGAACGCAGGGATAGGAAAAAAACTCCATGGAATCTAGCTTTCTGCTGGTGGGACAATGGAAGGGATGAGGAGCTAACCATTTAAATCTACCAATGACAAAACCCTCTGAATAACCATCATGTTCTACAGCACTACTTTTGCAGCACTTTTCAGCGAACGAACAATATTTTCCTCTCATAACAAATCAGCGTAAGCATAAGCCAAATTTCAACGTTGAACCTGGTGAAGTTCCTGATTGTCCATGTGAAGTTGTTAAACACGATATCTGCCCATCTTCTATGGGCTGGCCCTACCACTGCCAACAGGCATGGAACAAGTGTGTATTGAGATTCAGGAATTAGGTTAATGCAGCACACACAACCAAGTTCCTACTGCGGCACATTATCAAACCAAGCTACAAATCAGACTGAAACAAATATATATAAGCAGTAAAATGAGATAAGCACGTACATGGTCTGGGATGCGTCGGCCACCTCCTTGCTCATGAGCGTCAGAGAGAACTGCGTCCGGTAAAGGGCATCAGCAGTCAGCACGAGCCCGCGACGACGACGCGGCCACCATGAGGCGCCAGCGGCTGGGCAGCTTCCACGTTGGCAAGGCGGGGGTGGCCTCCTCCGCCGCCACATGGTTCGTGGCAGCAGCGTCGCTGCTCCCTGCTTCCCACCTTGTGGAGATGGTTCAGCGCCTTCTCCTCGACCACGATGAGCTTCCCAGGGAGCGCCTGGCGGTAGCGATGGCATCGCCGGCGCGGTTGATGTCAGTGCAGTGCAGGATCCGGTGGCTCCCACATGTCTTGAGCGAGAGATCTAGATTAAAATGTTTTCGGCGGCGGCGCGGCATTGTGGCGATGGCACCGGTCGACGTGGTTGAGGCGGCGTAGGGATGTCATGCACGGCGGCGTTGGAGACGTGCGGCGACGTAGGGACAGCCCAAGTGGTTTTCCACGAGGCTTAGGGAGAGGGCAGAGTGAGGATTTCCGCGAGGACGAGGGATAGATCGATTGTACGGGTCACCGGGATCGTGGGGAGATTGCCGTCTTTCTAGGAAACGTTCGAGCGGTGGAGGCCGGGACGCCGGGTACGTGATTGACGGAATGACGGCACGTGGGGGTGCAAGGGAGTGCATGAGGGAATGACTTGTGGTATCGCACGGTGAAGGCAGAGCGACGACCCGAACGATCGTCGCACCATTCGGTTTAGTTTTGTTCTTTTTAGTTGTATAGGTAGCATGCCCGTGCGTTGCTACAGCATAACTAAACTTTTATACTAAAAACACACGAATCGCACGATAAGATAACAATACTGTACATGGTGATCAAATTTGATGGTTACCTTAGTCTATGGTGATCACTTTGATGTCATTCTTGTTCAGCACTATATTCCACTGCCACTATGTTCATTTCCTGCAAAGAGAGTATAGAGCTTGATATATTCTCATGAGTCATGTCACTGCCATCAAGCTATGTCATGCTTCACCCTTGCCCTGAAAATATGTAGTATATAGGAGTAACTATGTCATGCATGATCAAGTTCCATAACAACATCATTCTACTAAGTTATGATCCAGGGCTGTCTAAATTCTGGTACCAAATCGATTGTTCTAAGCACTGTCTAAATTCTCCAGCAGTTTTCTCAAAATATCAGACCTCATTTACAGTCAAAGGATTTATAGAAAATAACTTATTTATGTAAACACTAAAATTTTCTGAATCCATTGTGTACTTTTGATTCAGGAGAACAAATATGTTTCAAATATTTTCAAATAAACTCTTGGATCAAAGCCAAGCGGCTTTTCGCACCTTCTTCAACCTTTGTGATTCTCTCTTTCGGGGGACAATGTGAGGTGAATCTTGTCTGTCTTTATACTATTACCATTTTTAACCGGAAATAGGATCACTGTAGAGTTGTACTTTGTACAATATATTTCAAACAACAATAAAGTTTGAAGATGTTAATTAAATTGGTACTTCTTGCAACTTGAAGCCAATAAAGTGTGTCATCTTACAGCAGGATTGGCCCTTGTGCTTGTGAGAGGGAAGAGCTGAGTCCCAGTACCACCAGCCAAAATGACAGCAGCAACTTCATTAGGATCAGCATAATTCCTCCGACAGGATGTTCAGATGACCTGTAAGTTTTTTGCATCCAGAAATTGAGAATTTTAGCAGGTAACATCAAATAAAAAATATTACAAATTAAAGGGTTGTGATGAAACATTTGGTATAGAGTCTAGAGATGCAACAAATTATTCACCCAATACATTCTAAGCAATTAAAAAATAGCAACAAAGAGTGTAAAATGGAATTGAGGCTCGTACCTCTAGGTAGTTATCATTGTTTATTTTCTGCGTTTGCTAAATTTCAAACTTTATAGGTTATTGTTTTAAGACAGGAGCCAGATGAAAAAAAACTTCAACGTCAACTTGGTCAAACTTACATCAACAGAAAAGGGAACCAAGGCATACATACATGTCTGGACATGCAGTTTGGTTCTTGCCGCATGCTTCCCAGCTAACCACTTTGCTCCGACCATTCTCCCTACTGCAGACCGAATGAAGGTCTCAATGATTAACACCTAGCGTCTCTCTCTGTCCTTATCTATAGAAACACTTAATCCTAGTTTCATACCATTATGTTTTTCTTCAGGGTGTCAATATAACGGTACATGGTGTAGAACAGTCTTTCTTGTCAGAGGTAAATCCCACATGAAGTGATTGTAAATAGATTAACCACCATAAAAAGTCATGGATAGACATGACTTCTATCACATAGTAAAGAACAACCATAGAAGGCAGACAACTACATCCATGGATAGGCAAGCATTAGAAGACCAATTCATCAAAATGGTCTGCTGCACTCTTCACTCGTGCTTACTGCTTAGTACTACAACAAAATCTCTTGCATCACCACTGCAAGTCTATTAAGTAGCAGCATAAGCCTCTCTACAAATAGACCCAATTATCTGAAACCACCAATTTTGGCGTGTACGCCTACAGGAGCCCATATTCAGCATCCAATGCATGGATCCACCAATTTATTTTCTTAATAGTTAATAATGAAATAGAGACAATAAAAACATAATTCAGTGTTACTATTTATAGCGGTGTCAACTTCCTCGCTAGAGAGACTTAGAACATGCTAAGCTAGAGGTAGCATCACCTTTTTTTAGTATGCCACAACTGACAAAACCAACCAGTAATAATTAACCAATTAGTTTGCAGCTAAGTTTTCAAGCACAACTACACAGCAAAATTGGAATTCAGTGGACATAACCGATCACTGACAAAATCTCTACTATAAGGATCTAGTGGACATACCCGATCAACAAACGTGCTATCCTTTGTGTTGCTCTTAAACATGGTTAATTGGAATTCTTCCTGCAGATAATTACGTCAAAGCCCAAGGAGAGATCAGACATCATGGCTTCATGGAAATAAAACTGCTATTCACTGCCACTTCACACTCAAAATTAGTATAACTTACAGACCTTATTAATCAAGCCATCATCAACCACAACGCTGCTAATCTTCTTGAACAGCTCATACAGAGAATCATCGTGAACTGCAAAACATCGAGTTCTATCATTGTCGGGTTCACAAACCAGGGGTCCCTCGGGGATCGGCTTCCGCGCCAGGGCTCGGCCCAGGAAAATGGCATGTTGTTCATGGGCCGGCCCGAAGGTCTAAGAATATGACGGGCCGGAAGGACAGTCCGTTCGCCGACCGGAAGGTCCGCCCGAAGGAACGCCCGCTCATCAACCTCTTCGGCCCACCTCCGACCGGAGCGCATGCCTCGGGCACCAGCCGCCTCCGGGCGGTCTCTCCGATCGGAAGGCCTGGGCCAAAATGCTGTTTCCTACTCTGACCCCGCGACTCCGACTGGGGACCCATAGGAAGCCGGCGTACCGCTCTTCTTCGACTAGCACGGCCAGGGCCGACTGGAGCCATCCAACCGGGGACGCCCGCTCAGAAAGGACCAGATGCGAACGGAGAACGCAGCGCATAAGTCAAACCACGATACCAGGGGCCATACCCTGTACGCCTGTGGGAACAGTACTCCACAACCACCCTGACACAAAAAAGTATTGTAGGCACCGACATTGGTATCACCAGTATTGTAGGCGCTGTCAGACTCCCATACGACAAAGAGCCTCCCCCATGCCTCTAGACACCGATAGTGGGCGCCAGGGTTCACCATACCTGGTACACAGGGTAGGGCTCCACACATAACAATAGTATTTTTTAGGTACCGACATCCACCCTTCCTGAAGAAGCCAACGCAACCTCCCATGTGCACCTGACATTCTACAGTGACATCAACAGTATTGTGGGCGCCGACCATCATCGCTACCCTCGTCGCCGTGGGCAACAAGGCTTAGAAACATCCATACTCTCTCTCTCACCTGTAAAGCCATCCCCTTTATCTATAAAAGGGGATGCGCTCCCTCCAACGGAGGAGGACGCTTCTTCTTCAAGCTTAGATTCACTAGATCGATAACTGACAACCCCGCAAGCACACGCTTGAACACCTAGCTCATAGCAGAGTTCCGGTCGCCCTCGGCCCTTCCGGTCGGACCCGACCGGGCCTCTCGTACACCCCTCATTTCTCCTTCTCGTTTGTAACCCCACTACAGACTTTGAGCACCTGGGCTCAGGAATAAAGTCACCGACCGACCCAGACTGGACGTAGGGCACGTTGCCTGAACCAATATATATCCTGCATCATTGAGTGCTAGGCCACCTCCGATCACAACGTACAGCAAAACTACAAATATTCACTAGTTGGTCACTTTCTGTACCGACAATTGGCGCCGTCCGTGGGGAGGACGTTGTACGTTCAACACTTTTTGGTCATCGGATGGCCCATTTTTCCGCCACCCCCACCGTGGCGAGCTCGGGCGATACGATTCACCTCGGCTCACTAGGGTATCCCGCACTCTCGCCTGCGGGGATGCGGGTTCCACCCGTTTTCGAGCCATCCCAAGCCTTCCTCTTCGGAAGCCTAGACTTCGTTGCCGACCAGCTCGGCGTACTCCACCTCCGCGAGGAGACTCACGACCCGGCACCCGTCGGGGTGACGTCCTCCATCGACTCCGGGACACGCGATCTCAACGGCGCAGCATCTACGCTTCATTCCAAGCAAACTCTCTGCTCAAACCCCGCTATGAGTAATATACATGCCGTTCTTTACTTACTACATTCTATCTTCCGCCAAACACCCGGAGGGCTGCCGTTGTCCCCGTCGCAGCCACCGTACGACCGGTTCCCCTATGGCCTCGTGTCTCTTGCGGACGCATATGCCCGGGGGCTCCAAAAGACTATGGCGCCGCCTCCTCCCACGTCTGAGTTCATGGGGATGGAGAGCTACGGTCCCACCTGTTTCCTCGACATCATGGACGACGACGTCGGGAGTGACGGCTCCAGCGTCGGCGACGTAGCACCCAGCCAGCGTCCGTCCAGAGAGTGCGTTATGATGGATGCTCCGGGACAGCCGCCAGGGGCAACGGAGTCCTCACGGACTCACGCCCCTCTGGGCCCTCATACGGAGACCTCCGAGCTCACACGCGAGCACGAGGAGGAACTACGACGACAATGGCCGCATCAGCCACCAACTGTGCCAGCGCGCTCGGCGCGCTACACTGTGCCCCGGCGCGTGGACCGGTTAACGGCGTTTGGGGTCACGCTCGTCAGGTCCAGCGCAACACCCCGGATAGAGGGACCGATCCCCCATAGTTTGCTCGGGCCAGTCAGAACATTGCCGCCGCGGCAATGCTCCTACGCGGCCTGTCCAAGCCGAGCGACCCTCACGAACAGGCGATCCACCGGAACCTCCGGGCACTGGTGGAGACCGCCACCGTTCAACAAGCGGAATGCTCCGTGTCGCGATGCCAACTCACGACCTCGCTCCCCGTCCGGGGAACAGGCACGCAGCAGATGGGGCACTACACCCTGTCACCGCAACAACCGCTGAGTGTGGCACAGGAGGCCACAACGGCACCTCATCTTGACCTGACGACCGCTCCACACCAACCGCCTATCTACGCACGGCTCATACCAAACCGAGGCACATACAGCGGCGATCGGAGTCCCAGCACTCATGGCCCAGGACCACCGACCTTTGCCCAACTCCCCCAGCAAGCGCCATTCCTACCGCGCTCCGACGGAGGCCACGGCAAAGGTAAGGCCAAGCGCCAGGATCAAGACGAGGGCCCCTCCACGCAGAGAGGAAAAAAGAACAGAAAGGATCGCCGCCGACCGGCCAACTCCGCGTCGGTCACTGCGGCCGATCACCTGGGCACGCAGCCCTAGCAAGACCGATCAGGACATTTCCACAAGCTCATGGAGAGCCCGTGCACCAACCACAACTATCCCATCAACCATCTCTACAAGGACTATCAGCTCCTCAGGCGCCTGCTGAGGTAGACTAGCAGGCCAAGCAAAGAAAAAGGCGAAGAGGCATAGTGGGAAAGGATCCAGACGACTGAAGCATGAAGTGATTCGACCGGATGCCCCTGACTGAACGACAACGACAACGACATTCTCTCCAAATGCTAGGAACAGCTATGTCGTTTTTTCCTTTCCCTAAGTTTCAGTTTTACCATTGTTTTCTTAGCGAAAGCTCCTATAAAAGCACCCCGACCCGAACACTTTTCGGCTCGGGGCGCTCGGGGGCTCCACTAAGGGGTACTATTACCCCTCTGTTTTCGTCCTTCACTTTCAAATGAAGAAACTCCTTCCTACCCGAACAGAAGGGCAGTTCGTTCTTTTGATTTGCTTTACGTAGCTTTGCTTCAAAACATTCCACTGATCGTGCCCCGCCTTTTCCTACGGTTACAAGCGGTCGAGCCCCGCGGGCCACGCCCCGGGCTCACAAGGTCGCAGCCTACGGGACAATCGGGCAGGAATGAAAAAGAAAGGAATAAAGAAACAAAATTATGCTAAGGGAAAACTAAGGAACGAAAGAGAACAAGCTTCCCTGAACGGAGCAACTCCATCACAACACAAAAACAGAAACCGATTGCAGTCATTAAAACACACCACGAACGTCTTACACGGGGGCTCCCCCATGAACTTAAAACTTTTTATGTTTACTAACTACTTATATTCTGCAAGCTATTAAACTGACCCGATGGCATCTGCTGGCGGCACGACCGACGAAGGCATAGGCTGCTCGCTCCTCGGCGGCACGACGTTCGGTTCCATCGAGGCCGAGGCGACATTTCCCCCCGAACTAGGCTCCGGGCTATCCGTAGGCTCGGAAGCATTCTCTCCACGCATGCTTTGGGCCATGTCTTGATGGCGAACGTCCATCACCCACTCAGTGGAGACTTGCTCTGACACCGACCGCACGTGCGGCAGCAAGCTCACCCCGATTGATTGGACGTCCTCCATGCCCAGACCTTCAGCATACCCACTGCAGATAGCATCGAAGTCCAGGTTCGGGTGGTGCATCGCCACCGAGGTCAGCACCCCTGACGCTCCATAAAACAGCCCGCTCCTGACAAGGTCCTTGACCATGTCCGGGACCTCCGCTAGCTGGACCGCAGGCGCGCTAGTACTTGGCGCCGACTCGAAGATTTCTGAGATGACGAGCCGGGCAATGTTGCGGATCTGGTCGAGATCCCCTTTGAGAGCACGTCGCTCTTCACGGGACTTGGCCAGCTCCTCAGCGTTCCGACGGAAGCTCGCCTTGGACGTCTCCAGGTCTTGCTCCAGCGCCTTCACCTTTTCACCTAGCTCTGGAGGAAGGGCGACAAACTCAGAAACAAGCTGAGGGAAAAATCAACACCACAAGAAAACAAAAAGATACGCACCAATGCGAGAGGCCTCAAGGGTGGAGAAATCCTCTGCCTACTGAGCCACCTGCTCGCACAGCCAGGCACTCACGTCCTCCATCCCCATCACCTGGCTCTGGAGTGCAAGCACCTCCTGATCCGCCTCCGACCGAGCCCTCTACTCCGCCTCCAGGGCCTTCTGTGCCCTCTCCAGGGCGGCCCACTCTGGCTCAAGGGCCGCCAAGGCCTCTTGAAGCGCCACCTCGGTATTCACCAGGGACATCCGTAGCCCCACCTTAGTCTCCTCCTGGTGGACCTTTCGCCGCCTCGAGCCCTTGCTTGGCAGCAGTCGCCCGCTCCGCCGCACGCTGTCCCTCCGCCCGCAACACGGCCGCCTCGGCCGCCCGGACCTGGGACTCGCAGCAGGCGGACTCCACCCGACGCTCAAGCTCGGCCATCTAGGCCTGTTCCACCCGGAGGATGTAGGACTTGCGGGACGACACCTTCCTTATTTCTTGTGAAAAACAGGCATGCTAAAAACAACCGACAAAAGATTCAAAGGGTAAGGGTGAGTACCAGAGACTCACCTCCGCGGCGAGCTGTAGGTCAACCTCAACCAACTGCCGGGCAAACTGAGCCTGCTTCCGGGCACTCTCGACCTCGCGCACAGCTTGGTGAGCTCGGATACTGCGGCATGCCCTTGCCCCCCAAAAATGTCCTAGAGCTGGCGCTCCCGGGAATCCCAAAGGACGAACCTCACCTTCGACGGGTCCTCTGGGAAGGGCCACTCTAGGTCACCCTCCGACGAATCGCCGGAGGGCCCAGCCTCCGACTGGACCACCGCCAGCTCCCACGGCGACACCTCCAGCTCCCGCGGCGACACCGGCGGCTTCGCCACGGTATCCGCCTCGTCGTCAGACAGAATCTCCACCACCTCATTCGCATGGGACGCCACCGGGCGCCCCAACTCCGTCACGGCCACACTCTCCTCCAGTGCCTTCGGCTCCGATGGCAAGGATAAGTCGTGCGTCCCTCCACCCGGCGAGATGGGGAGTTCGCTCTCCCTCGTCTCCTCCACCGCGACCGCCGGAGAAGGGGCCGCGAGAGTTACCTCCGCCGTCGGCACCGGGATCGCCGCCAACACCGCCGCCGCCGCCTTATCAACAGCCCCCCCCCCCGGGGGCAACACCCCCAGGAGGGAAGGCCTTGTTGCCGCCACCCCGCTGCCACCTTCGCTCGCTGCCACACGCTGCAGTGTGGGCCTCCAAACCTCCCACATAGGGGTCGGGGTGATGCTCAACCCCGGCATCCCCCAGCCGCTGACAAAAATTGCGGGTAAGCCACACTCCAAAAAGACTCGACCAGCAAGAATCGAAGAAGCAACAAAAGGAAACATACCGGGTGGCGAGCGGCATGACCCGGAAGGCAGAATCCGATGACCACGAACCTACAGGACGAGGACCGCTCCTAGGCTGCGACCCGCGCCCTCTCACTTCAGACGGGGTCGGAATCATCTCGACCGGCTCCTGCCCGGCCTGCGGGTCGCTGCGACCTCCGGCTCGGGACTCCCTGACCGGAGCAGCAGGCAGGGCAATCTCCGACTGCAAGTCGCGTGTCGACCGGGCGCTAGTCTACCCCTCAGACTGCCCGGACTGCTCGACTATGACCGCGGCAGGCAAGGCCTCCTCCGGCTACAAGTTTGGCGTTGGCACCGGTTCTGTCGCCGCATGAGCGCCCGTCCGCTCCTCGAACCGCCCGGCTCGCTCAGCCGTGTCTACCGCATGCGGCAACGGGGCCGGCGGAACCACCGAGGGGCGCAGTGACCACGTCCGCTTCACCGCTCGCTCACCAACGGCATCCGCGCTCACCACACGCTACCGCGATGTAGGAACCTCTGCGCGCCGCACGGCCTCCTGCTCCTCACCGACGGACGTTGCCGCAGGGTCGCGACGCACCACCGAGGTCACAACGACCTCCCGACTCTCCTCCTCGTCGGAGAAGACCATGTCATCCAAGTCCGTAGGATCGTCCGACGCAAGTTCCGACTCGACGTCGCTCCTACGTTCCATGGCCTTCACGCGCCGGGCGACCTCCTTCTTCTTCTCTTCCTTTTGCTGCACCTCCTGGGTCCTCTTCTTCTTTCGAGCGTCGGCCACCTCCTTCTGGGCGGCTTGCCGGGTCGGCCCTCCGGACCCTTAGGAAGGTGCGGCCGGGACTTGTACCTCCCGAGCCCCTACGGAATGATAGAACCAAAATCAAAGAAAAGGGAAAGGAGCAGAGAAAGAGCATGAACAAAGAGCATACCAGCGTGGGCACGATCGAGGCATTGAACGGTATGGGCTTTCCCTCAACCGTCTCTCCGGGCCTTAGCTGCAGCACTCGGCCGATGTGGCTCCAGATCTCGTCGTCCGGTAGATCCTCCGGCGACATGCGGTCCGGGTCCGACCGGCCGCCGTACGTCCACATCGGGTGCGTCCTCTCCGCCAGCGGCGCAACCCGGTGGCGGTAAAGGGTGTGGAACACCTGCACCCTATCGAGTTCGCCCCTCACGAGCTTCCGCAGCTCCTCCTCGATGACCCCCACCTTGTGCTTCTCCGCGTGGGCGCAGTCCCACAACCAACTCTTCTGCTTCACCGGCCTCCCACCGGTAAACACTGGAAACGGCGCCCCCACTGGATTTTGGATATAAAACCACTCCCCATGCCATCCCCGGTTGGAGTCACATGGGGTGTATGCGGGATACGAGCCTCCTGCACACGGCTTCCTCTGTAGGGCGAAGCCTCCGACCGGCGTGATCTCGGTCGAACTCCAGTCCGCCATAGCTCTCCCGGAGAAGAAAAGCCGGAAGAGATCCACGTGCAGCTCCATCCCGAGGAAAGCCTCGCAGACGGTGATGAAACCAGCGATGTGCAGCACCCCCGTTGGGTTGAGGTGCTATAGCTCCAGACGCCACTCGTTGAGGAGCCCGCGCAGGAACCAGTGCGCGGGATACCCTAGTCCGCACTCATGGAAAGTGAGGAAAGAAACCACCTCATCGGGACGAGGTTGCGGGGACTCCTCCTTCCCGGGAACCCTCCAGTGCGCCACCTCCTACGGCGGTAGGAACCCCTTCGCGACGAAAGCTTCCAGCACCGAATTCCTCACGGTGGATGATCGCCAGTCCGACATTTCGCTCCAGATCGCAAAAGGATCGGTGAGTTCTCCTCTTCTCCCTCACTCTCTCCCCCTTCCTTTCCTAGAAACCTTCGCAACTCTCAAAGATGCTCTCGACGAGGAGGAAAAAGAAAGGCGGTGGCAGCAGACGACGAATAGGCAAAAGAACGAAGCAAACAGCCTCTCTCTTCTCCTACTTAAAGGAAAGAGAACAACGGTCAAGGAAGGACGCTCCGATCGCGGGAGGCAGAATGGCGGAGCGAGAATTTCTCTCTTTCCCATTTAATGCAGATGAGACGTGCCCTGAACCGATGAGACGTGCCCAGCTCGATGGAACGGCTCCTGATCAGACGGGACGTGGCCTGGCCGTGGCCCACCACTACCACACGATCATCCACTACCACACGATGGGCACAGAAACCGAAGCGTCACCACACGCGGGTAGCTTCCCTCCTCCCCAGGCTAGGCCTGGGGAGACCAAAAAACAAAATCTCCGCCGAGAGACCAACCGATCCCCCAAGCCGATCGAATCGCTCAGGATGAACATGGAGACACGGGTAGGAAGCGAAGGGACGCCCTATGTGGGCCATGCCGACTCCATCACGAACGACGAGCGCGGGTCCTGGTCGGACATTTCCGACTGAAGCTCTCCGAGCCCCGTCACTCTAGTCATCAAGGTAAACGTTACCAAAACCCCCCTCTATTTCTTTATAAATCATTCATACATCCATACGCGCATTCATTTCATACGCCTGAACCACCCGGACGGTTAGGGCATGAACCGCCCGGGGGCTCAGGAACTAAGCATCGCACGTGCGGCGAAATGCACCAGAACGCTCCGTGTTGCGTCACGAAGCGGCGGTTGCCTCATTTGACATGGGCAACCAACAGAGCCAGGGGAGAAAACCGTAGATGAGCACCGTGCGGCCCTAGCCTGGTCCGGCAGACCGGGTCATCTCAACCTTCTCGTTCGATCCTAAACCTCTCGCCAGGCCCACAAAATCTCCATCGAAGGGGAGGCCGTTAGGCCACCCGGGTCGGTCTCCGGAACGACATAGGCATCTGTCGGGTTGTAGGTAAAGGAGTAGTGCAATGTCACAAGAGGGCTATGCCGACCCCTTCACGAATGACGGACCCAGATTCCACTCGATCACACCCGTTAACGAACTCACCGAGCTAGTCTTCAAGCCCCAGCGATCGGGACAGGCGACGAAACTCAGCCCCTCCGGTTGTGAGGAACCGAGGATGGGGTAACACACAATACTCACATCGACCCCCACAAAAGGCCCGATAGGGCTCGGGGGCTCAAGATAAAACGCCAAGGACGGCGACCTCGAACTCACTAGATCCACGACTCCGACTCGCCCGGTCCCACAGCGCGCACCGACGCCAGGATCCGCGAGCATCGCCTTGTCCGATCTTTAACCAAACTAACTACGCTTCGGCTTCAAAACGGCTTCACTTCCGACTGCGCTCCAATGGGACCGCGACTCCGAACACGCGTCGACAGGATCTATGACATCCGGCTACGGCTCTTGGGACCGCGACTCCGAACTCGCATTGACAGGATCTATGACATCCGGCTACGGCTCATGGGACCGTGGCTCCTAAACTCGCGTAACGACTTCACTTGGGGTCCACGAGCTCCGGCTCGTCCGATTCCTAAACTAACTAAACTAACTCTCTCGGTCCACGGGCCTCTCGTACACCCCTCATTTCTCCTTCTCGTTTGTAACCCCACTACAGACTTCGAGCATCTGGGCTCAGGAATAAAGTCATCGACCGACCCAGACTGGACGTAGGGCACATTGCCTGAACCAGTATATATCCTGCGTCATTGAGTGCTAGGCCACCTCCGATCACAACGTACAGCAAAACTACAAATATTCACTAGTTGGTCACTTTCTGTACCGACAATCATATTCTACAAAAGTGACGTCAACACAAGTTCCATCCAGACAACAGAACTTTTGTACTGCAATACTCCTAATATCAGTCCGATCAAGACATCTTCCCCTAAAATACAGTGCACTGCCAATAACAAGTCATGTATTCTGGTCAATTAATCCATCCGGAAGGAGCTAGGTAACAGTACCTTTTGTGGATTCTTTGACCCACATGTTAATTTGCTTAGCAGCATCTTCGGGCTTGAAAAGTCAATAGAAAAGAAAATGTGTGAATTTCAGAATTAAGAATTTCAAAAGAAAAATCATAGAAACAACAACATACATCATATGGTTGCAGTTTGCTACTAAAAAATAGAACAATTGAAATGGTAATTCTTTACAGTCTTACGGATACACCATAGTTTTATTTATTTTACAGCAATAAAGGTAGATAGTGGTCATATTAGTCATCACAAGCTCTCCAATGCACATTACCGTTTCTAGCAGATCAAGGAGATAAAGAGAAAAGGGTGCATAGGCAGATCAGCAGAACAAACAACATTAGAAACGATTGATACTACTAGATCAGTCTAGTCAAATACCATCTATAAAAGAAACTTAGTGAAGAATTGCGGTAACATCAAACAACAATTAAGATGTTCTGCTACAGTGACCCCTAGAAGAAACGTATTGTCGAGCACCTAATAAGCATAAGCCTATAGTAGTAAGCGGGAACGGCAGAATATGTCACACCTTGTTAACCGCGCCGTGGAGCTGTACACACTACGGGCGGCGGCATCCTCATCCTAGGATTCTGGGCGGTCTCCGGCCACCAGCCCCGAACCTGCGCCTCCCACTGCTGTGCGCCGCCCCACCCAGCCGTCGCCGGCCTATGTAGGCACAGCACGTGCGTCGCCCGGCCAAGCGTAGGTCTCGCTGTGGCAGCGTTGGCGAGAGGAAGGGGAGGAGCGGCGGCACGAATGGGGTGAGGGATGGGAATCCAACCTGTGCGGTGTGGTGTGCGGGGGGCATGGGGGCAGGCGGGCGTTGGATCGCACGCAGGCAGACCGACGTAGTGCTTGCGGGATCGCACGCGGAGGGCAGGAAGGTGAGGCGAAGTTTTAATCGCATCAAAACAGTGTCTCCTCTTTAGTCGTTTTAGTCGTGGGATAAGAGATATTGGAGATTTTGTTCTTCATAAAATTGACGTCAACAACTTGGTAATGAAATAAAGAGTCAAGGCTCAAGAATGAAGTTCTCATAAAAAAAATTGTTCTCTTAATAAAAGGTACCTCAACAACTTGGTAATGAAATTTTCATAGGGAAGAGTCATCAAGAATGTTAAGGCCCATGATGAAAAGAAAAAACAACGAAACCAGACCTCGGACGAGCGCGGGCAAAAATTCATACATGCTCACGGGGACAGGGGAAAAAACGCTCGCACGAACACGGAAATAAAAGGGACACGCTAGGACGGAGATGCTCACGTATCTCGGACGGATTTAGAAAACAGATAACGGCACGCATGCATTGTGGGTTCGGACGAACACGAAAAAAACAAAGAAAGTCGCCTGGGCTTAACCGAGAAATTCCTGAAAAGAAAAAAAACAAAATTAAGAAACTCTTCTTAGTTTAATGTTAGGGCAAGATATTTTTTTTTAATTTCTACTTTAATCATTTTCTATTTGGACTAAGATTCTTACCCATCTTACTCATGATCAGATAGATCTATTTGGATTAGAATTCGTAACTATCCAGGTTAAGGTTGACACAATATCAAACCATTTTTGTGGACCCACCATCATTTCCCATTCCGATGCCTTCTGCCTTCAGTAATTGAGCCACAAGTGCTAGGAAATGACCGAGCACTGCAGTCTTCAGACCCTCTTTCTGAGCGATGGTTGTGACCTTGTCAATACCAGATATTTTGTTAGCACTAAAGATACCAGAAACAAGAAGCCCGCTTGAGTCCCCAACCTCATCATGCTGTTGAAAAACTTAAAAAAAAAGAAGAGATTTTTACACTAACAGAGCCAATCACATCTACCAATATATGAGAATTTGAGTAGCAGCCATGGTCCCACTGATTAGTTACAACCTACCCCTGTACTGAAACAATTTGACTCATTCTACAGAGACAAATCGACGAAGCAAAGCATGCTAGTGTGAAGAAACTCCATAAATAAAAAATTGTACAATAACAACCATTATTACCGAAGCACTCCACTAATGATCACAACGCTGAAAAGTTGTGCAAATTTTACGTCAGTAAATCCAATCGCATTCAACAATATGCTGAAATTTAGCACCTGGCCATGTTGCCAGTGATAAACTGATGATAAACAAAATCGATAAAGGTGGGTATAGAACGACGATAACCAAACAAAATATAGCCACGATTAGCAGAAAATTCACGAGGACCAACCCACTCACTGCCGTTGGCAGGAACGACATCCATGTGCATGCCGACGAAGGAGGCAACGCGGCCGGGGACAGTGCCGGGGTAATCGAATCATAAATAAATTAATCGTATCGCAGGGGGAGAGAAAGGGAAAGCGAAGAATTATGAACTTGCAAAGAGCTGTATGGTTTTATAGACCTGCCACATCAGATAGCATAAGTAGCTTCGAATTGACAGCTTTGAACTACTGTCCTCACAACCAATCTTGGCTCACCATCGTTACCTCTGTATGTCAAAAGAATGAAAACAAATGAGAAGTGGCTAATGTCCTTGTTTTGTTTACAGAGCTAATTTCTGTTTCTTGTAACATTCAAATCAACTCATTTGTGGTCCGGTGCTGACCTGCGTGTTGCCGTGGAGCCTACCTCCGTGCTCCGGATGACAGACCTTGGTCGGCGCCGGAGGTGCTCGCTGTTCCCGTGCCTCGACCTTGGCCTCCACGTTCGTCATGGACGTCGGGGCCCGGGGATGCTGCCGCTGCTAGATCGAGGCCGCCTTTGCGGTCGCGTCGCTCCCCGTCGCAGTCGACGAGACCCCCGTGCCCGTGCAGGTGCGGGCATGCGCCCGTGCCCTCGCGCGCGAGAGAGAGATGGAGAGCGAGGACGCCGAGGAGCGACGCACGGAGCCCCGAGAAGGCTAGACGGGGTTCCCCAGCTCTACGTGGCCGACGGCGGCGCGCCTAGATGAGGGCGGGCGCGGGCGACGATGGTGCACGTGCGGCGGCGGCGCGGCCTGCTGTGGGCGGGCGTGGGCGAGGATGGGGCGTGTGCGGCAGCGGCGCGGCCTGCTGCGGGCGGGCGCGGGCGCAGGGTGGGCGCGATGGGGGCGCGGCCAGAATCACGGGAGCGGGTTTTGTTTTCTTCCCAGAGCGACGTTTCTTTTCTTGCAAGGGAGACGGACGGCGTAGGGGGCGCGTGCGGCCGCGGCGCGGAGCGAGGTTTCTTTCCTGCCCGGAGCGACGTTTCTTTCCTGCACAAGGGAGACGAGCATGAACGCAGTTGGAACGTCGCACCAAAACGGTGTTCACTCTTTAGTTGTTTTAAAGATAAGAGATATTGGAGATTTTGTTCTTCATAAAATTGACGTCAACAACTTGGTAATGAAATAAAGAGTCAAGGCTCAACAAGGAAGTTCTCATATAAAAAAAAAATTGTTCTCTTAATAAAAGGTACCTCAACAACTTGGTAATGAAATTTTCATAGAGAAGAGTCATCAGAATGTAAAGGCCCATGATGAAAAGAAAAATCAACGAAACCAGACCTCAGACAAGCGCGGGCAAAAAATCATACATGCTCACGGGGACAGGGGAAAAAAAGAACGCTCGCATGAACACAGAAATAAAAGGGACATGCTAGGACGGAGACGCTCACGCATCTCTGACGGATCTGACGGATTTAGAAAACAGATAACGGCACGCATGCATTGTGGGTTTGGACGCACACGAAAAAACAAAGAAAGTCGCCTGGGCTTAATCGAGAAATTCCTGAAAAGAAAAAAACAAAAATAAGAAACTCTTCTTAGTTTAATGTTAGGGCAAGATATTATTTTTAATTTCTACTTTAATCATTTTCTATTTGGACTAAGATTCTTACCCATCTTACTCATGATCAGATAGATCTATTTGATTAGAATTCGTAACTATCCAGGTTACACAAAAACCTATGTCCAAGCAATGCATGTAATATAAAATAGGAGAGGTCGTAGACAAACAAACAGAGATAGTTTCACATTCACGGAGTTAGCAGAGAGCCGGACCAAAAAAGGGGAAATTTTTTTGGCACTTTAATATTTGTAATAATAGATATAAGTTTAGGACGACCAGAACCTCGTAACATGAAATATGTTGGGTAATTAGAGCATTCTAAGAATACCCAATAATTTCTTCCAAAAAACATGGTGTTTTCTAACTCCAAAAAAAGTATTGGAAGAAATAAATAAGACCATCTCCAACAGTTTACAATAATTCACTCCTTGCATCTACATTGCCACCGCTGACCTGCACAGTTCTACCGACCCGGGCCAGCCCCTAGCCGGCGGCAGCCAGCCACCAGGGCACCCTAGCCGGCCGCCAGTGCCTCCCATCCGGCAGCCAGCCTCGCCCAGCTGCCATGAGGAGGCCACAGCCGGCCGCCAGCCTCTCCCGGCCGGCCACAGCTGGCTGGGAGCGTCTTCCGACTGGCCACGGCGGCGGGATAAGGCACGAAGAAGAAGGCCCACGGGAAAACTCAGCGCGAAGAAGGAGACTGTGCGAGGAAACTTAGATACATGCGACCTAGAGTCCGTGCATCTTTACGCGTGTGGGGGTTTTTTCCAAGTGCTAAAAGATTGTGAGGTGAGTTTGGGAGTTATCGGAGATGAGCTTTTTTTTCATTTTTGCCAAAAATCATGGATTGGGAAGGTTTATTGGGTACCGTTGGAGATGCTCTTAGTTGGGTGGATTTTAGTAAAGGATTAAAACATTTATCCTGTTAGGAGTGACCGTGTTATGCTGGTTGCTTTGGTTACACGGAAATGGTTTATTGTTTGAAAAATATATATTATTCTTCCTTTGCAAGTTATACATTCAATCATCCACTGGCTCTATATTTAGCCTATTCTTCATAAATTGGATTCACAAGGGTTTAGTTATGGTGGCTTCGCAACCGTTGCTGCTAGTGGCTAATTAAGGACTTCTTTTTTAGATATATCGGTGACGGACTAATATATGGATTGATGATCACTATAATGTTTTCTTCTTATTCTCTTTTTGTTGGCCATATGTGCTTCTTGTTAGGCAGAGCTTGGAAGAACTTCTTCAAAACCGTGTATCAATATCAACTTGATGTAGTGCGCGCGCTACTGATTTTATTTTTTAATAAAATCCTAAGAAAACCGTGAGGCCGAAGTAACGTCCTCTCTCATGAACTCAGTGACAACCATTTTCGTCGGCATTCACAATCACGTATGCCTTCCAACCGCCTCTCCTTGATTCTCTCTATCTAAAACAGATTCATCATTATCCAAAGAGCACGAACGCAATCGGTGGATGACTCATCCTTATTCGAAACGAAAGACCGCTCCGAATTTTAAAACTTTGCTGCGACCCCGCCCATTTCCCTCTCGCCCGTCTCTGACTCTTATCGATCTACTAGCTAGCTCTCTCTATATATGTTGCCCACTAGTGTGCACTCAAACCCATCGCGCAGCACCACGTTAGCTAGTGGTTAGGTCTCCCTCCCAACAATGGCGGCGTCCCCGTCCCATCTCCTCGTCGTCCTCGCCGTGTTGCTGTTGTGCAGCACCGCCATCCCCATGGCCTCCTCCTCCACCACCACCACCGTGAACGTGACCAGCTTCGGCAAGGCGTACACAAAGGTCTGCGACGCGGATCGGTTCGCGGAGATGGGCCTCAACATGTCGGCGTTCCCCTACTGCGACGCGTCGCTGCCGTACGCGGACCGGGTGCGCGACCTCATCGGCTGGATGACGGTGGAGGAGAAGGTCGGCAACCTCGGCGACATATCCCACGGCGCGCCTCGCGTCGGCCTGACGCCCTACAAGTGGTGGTCCGAGGCGCTGCACGGCATCTCCAGCACCGGCCCGACGGCGCTGTTCGACGACCTCCACAGCAAGCCGGGGAACCACTCCGGCCGCGCCACCGTCAACAACGCCACCGTCTTCGCCAACGTCATCAACAGCGCCGCCTCCTTCAACGAGACGCTCTGGAAGTCCATTGGACAGGTATATATGTGTACATTTCGATCGATCTTCACAATAATGTTTTTCTTTTGTGCTGCCAACGTTACCATGTCTCAATAGAAACATGCATATGTATGCACATCACAGATCGGCATTGCATCTGTACGTCTTATTTGCATTTCGATTTCCGTCGGCATTTCGAGCGTTTGTAGCTAGATCAAAACATTAGATCTACTATATACACTAATAGCAGATCTGATGGTATATGGATGAATGCAGGCTGTTTCGACGGAGGCACGTGCGATGTACAACCTTGGCAAGGGCGGGCTGACGTACTGGAGCCCCAACATCAACGTGGTGCGCGACCCGCGGTGGGGCCGCGCCCTCGAGACCCCCGGCGAGGACCCCTTCGTCGCCGGCCGCTACGCCGTGAACTTCGTCCGGGGCATGCAGGACATCCCCGGCCACGACACCGGCAGCGGCGGCGACCCGTCCACCCGCCCTATCAAGACCTCCGCCTGCTGCAAGCACTACGCCGCGTACGACGTGGACGACTGGCACAACCACACGCGGTTCAAGTTCGACGCGCGCGTCTCGGAGCGCGACATGGCGGAGACCTTCCTCCGGCCCTTCGAGATGTGCGTCCGCGACGGCGACGCCAGCAGCGTCATGTGCTCCTACAACCGCGTGAATGGCATCCCCGCCTGCGCCGACGCGCGCCTCCTCTCCGGGACCATCCGCGGCGACTGGCAGCTCCACGGCTACATCGTCTCCGACTGCGACGCCATCCGCGTCATGACGGACAACGCCACCTGGCTCAACTTCACCGGCGCCGAGTCCAGCGCTGCCTCGCTCAGGGCGGGGCTCGACCTCGACTGCGCCGAGAGCTGGATCGAGGAGAAGGGCAGGCCGCTCAGGGACTTCCTCAGCGAGTACAGCAAGGCCGCCGTCGCGCAGGGCAAGCTGCGCGAGTCCGACATCGACAGCGCGCTGAGGAACCAGTACATGACGCTCATGAGGCTGGGATACTTCGACAACATCCCGCGGTACGCCTCCCTCAACGAGACGGACATATGCACCGACGAGCACAGGAGCCTCGCCCACGACGGCGCAAGGCAGGGAATAGTGCTCCTCAAGAACGACGGCAACCTGCTTCCTCTGGACCCGGAGAAGATCCTTGCCGTCGCCGTGCACGGACCACACGCCCGGGCACCTGAAAAGGTCATGGACGGCGACTAGACAGGTCAGCATATGCAGTGTATCAATCAGGTAGTGGAAAGGGCGAAAGGCCGACCGGCGTGTTCAGACTTCAGAGTTATAATGATCGATACTCATGCATTAGTATATGATCTGCACACTAGTAGAGAACAGACCTTTGATTCTCAGTTAAAATGGACTGTAGTACCAGAATTTTTTGCCCCTGGGACTAGAAATATCTTTAGTCCCGGTTGGAGGCTCCAACCGGGACTAAAGGTCCCTGCCCAACGGCTACTCGCCGACAGACAGGTGGCGGGGACCTTTAGTCCCGATTGGAGCCTCCAACCGACTAAAGATACTTTTACTCCCGGTTGGTGGATCCAACCGGGAGTAAAATCTCACTCCCGGCCATAGCTGCGCCTCGGGTTGAAAGTTACCTTTAGTCCCGGTTGGATCCACCAACCGGGACTAAAGGTCCCCTTTATATATCGGCCGTCTCCTTCTTCCTCCCCGAGCCCGAGCTCAAACAGAATTTGAAGCTCACCGCAGTAGTGTTCTTGCTTCCTCCCTCCCTCCATTGTTCCTCCATCTATTCTTCGATTTCTCCGTCGATTTCTTTGATTTCTCCGTCGATTCTTCAGTTGTAAAGGTTACCAATCTCATACTCTCATTTTTCACCATTGTCTTATCTCATTTTGTTCACTATATATATATATATGGTTCTTTATTGTGGTTTTTTTCATTTGTAAGCAATTTGAGCTCAAAATCACTTCAAGCTTGCATATTTACATGAAAGAAGGTTAAAGTAGCTAGTTGAACTTATGGACCGTGTTCATCTCGGCGACCATGTTCTCTCGCCGAAGCGGTAACGGACGTCAAGGAGGAGCTTTGATTCTACGAGGAGAGCGGCAACGGTCGTGGAAGACCGTGTTCCTTCCTAGTAGAATCGGAGCTCTTCCTTGACCAAGTACGATGCCGTCCGGTGGAGAAATGCTCGCCGAGATGATCACGTAAGCAAGTTCAACTAGTACGGATGGTTATTTATTCACATATCCCGATATCGTCGCAGTAGTTTGTCAATCACCGTACTTTTTATTTTAACTTTTTATGAAATGAAAAACTTAGAAAATTATAGAAAATCCGTACTAGTTGAACTTGCGGACCGTGTTCATCTCGGCGAGCATGTTCTCTGTCGAGCGGTAACGGACGTCAAGGAGGAGCTTTGATTCTACGAGAGAGAGCGGCAACGGTCGTGGAAGACCGTGTTCCCTTCCTCGTAGAATCAGAGCTCTTCCTTGACCAAGTACGGTGGCGTCCGGTGGAGAAATGCTCACCGAGATGATCACGTAAGCAAGGTCAACTAGTACGGATGGTTATTTATTCACACGTCCCGATATCGTCATGATGATCCTGCATTATGTGTACACTCCCATTCTTCTGTTAATTTACGGAAATATCATGTGAATTACTTACCTGCCGCAGTAAAAGACGAGAACACAATGACCATTAAAAATATCATTGTTTAGAGATCTAGATAATTTTATAGTTTGTTAATTTTATTTGTTTATAAAAGGAGAAATTTATAGTGTATTAAAAATGAGTATAGAGAGTAGATGGCAACTGCTTCCGGGTCCTCGGCCTCTCATGGGTTTCCAAAGCGACTTAGGCCGGGCCTTCCTCTCATTCCATGCGGCAAGTGTCGTGATGAGACGAAGATTGTGATGGAGTACCGAGTGAAGAAGGAGGGTCCCAACAAGGATCGTATCTTCTACAAGTGTCCGGATCGCAATGTGAGTTATTTTATCGTATTTAATGATTATGGTTAGTTTATACCTATTTTCATGATGGTTGTGATTAAAGTTCTAATTTTTGTTTTAATTTCAATGGGATGGCGGTGGGCGATGTTCGAGCTTCTCTTTGGGAGGAAGAGTATGTTGAACTCGTGCAAAAATATCTTGCACAACAGATGAATCTGGCGGCTAATGAGGCGTTGATCCAGCCAAGAAGCCCAAAGATGTTGCACAATCGGGGGATCTGTCTGTTTTAGTTGAGATTTGTCGTGAAATCCTTGTGCTCCTGAAATATATTTTAGCTTTAGTTCTTTTAGTGGTAGTTGGGATTGTCTACATTGTAGCGATGCTTTCATAAATTTGTATCTTTTGTGGTGGCACGCATGTTGTATAAATAATTAATTATGATCTAGGTTTTAATATAATATTTATGTCATGTAATACAGATGAGCCGTCATTGGATGTATAATGCTGATCGCCGCTCCCAAGAGTTCATTGACGGCGTGCATTCTTTTGTTACGTCGTCTTGGCCGAGGCAAACAAACGCGACGGTTTCATGTGCTGCCCATGTGCCATATGTAAGAATACGGTGGAATATCCTTACTCAAGGACTCTTCATTCACACTTGTTCAAGTCGGGTTTCATGCCAAACTATATTTGTTGGACAAAGCACGGAGAAACCGGTGTTGTAATGGAAGAAGGTGAAGAAGAACAATGGGACGACAATGATATTATTCTTGATGGTGCGTGCTTCAATGATACTGTAATGGGAGAAGCTGAAGAAGAGGTAGCCGCAGAAGATGAGCTTACTGATGATCTTTGCCGGTCATTCGTGACGCACAAAGAGAATGTGAAAGTGAAAAGGAGAAGATCAAGTTCGAGCGGATGCTAGAAGATCACAAGAAATTGTTGTACCCAACTTGTGATGCGAGGCGAGAAAAAGATGGGAACCACACTAGAATTGTTGCAATGGAAGGCAAAGAATGGTGTATCCGACAAGGGATTTGGAGAGTTACTAAAATCCAAAAGAAGATGCTTCCGGTACAATGAATTGCCCGCCACTACCTACGAAGCAAAACAAGTTGTCTCATCCTATGGGGCTAGAAATAGAGAAGATACATGCATGTCCTAATGATCGCATCCCGCATCTGCGGGCAAAGAGTACGAGAAATTGGATGCATGCCCGCTATGCCATGCGTCATGCATATAAGATCGGCGAGATGACCCCAGTGATGTTGAGGGCGAACGTCCAGCGTAAGAAAATCCTCGCCAAGGTTATGTGGTATGCTCCTATAATACCACGCTTGAAACGTCTGTTCGAAACAAAGAACATGCAAAATTGTTACGATGGCACAAAGAAGACCGTAAGGTAGACAATATGTTGAGACACCTCACTGATGGGTCCCGGTGGAGAGCAATCGACGAGAATTCCGGAGTTTGCAAATGATGCAAGAAACTTAAGGCTTGCTTTAAGTACAGATGGTATCAATCCTTTTGGAGAGCGAACAGTAGTCATAGCACTTGGCTCACACTCTAAGTATCTACAACATTCCTCCTTGGTTATGCATGAAGCGGAAGTTCATTATGATGTCTGTGCTCATCCAAGGCCCGAAGCAACTCGGCAATGACATCGATGTGTACCGAGACCACTTATTGACGAACTTCTCATTTTGTGGAATAAATAAGGTGTACGTGTGTGGGATGAGTACAAACAGAACACTTTGATCTGCGAGCATTGTTGTTCATAACAATCAATGATTGGCCTGCTCTAAGTAATCTTTCGGGACACCAAACAAGGGATATAATGCATGCACACACTTTGCTTCGGTGATATTAGAGGTGTATTCTTGAAAAAATGTCGAAAGGTCGTGTACCTTGGCCATCGTCGATTTCTTCCTGCAAATCACCCCGTAAGAAAGAAAGGCAAGCATTTTAAAGGGAAGGCGAGACCACGACGACCAAGCCTCGCAACCGAACCGGTGAGGATGTACTCGATATGGTCAATGATGTGAAAGTCGTCTTTGGAAAAGGACATGGAAGCCAACCTATTCCAAAAGACGCTAAACGGTCACGCACCCATGTGGAAGAAGAAGTCCATATTTTGGGACCTACCCTATTGGCAAGTCCTGGAGGTCCGTAGCTTCGATCGACGTGATGCACCCGACGAAGAATCTTTGTGTGAACTCTGCTAGGCTTTATGGGTGTGTATGGAAAGCCTAAGGACACATTTGAAGCACGACAGGACCTCGTTGTTTGAGAGAAAGAGACAACTCAGCATCCGGAGAAGATGGATGATGGACGCCATTACTTACGTCCCGCTAGCTACACTCTAAGCAAAGAGGAGAAGGAAATCATGTTTGAATGCTTAAACAACATCAAGGTACCATCTGGATTCTCCTCGAATATAAAGGGTATTATAAATGTGCCGAGAGAAGAAATTACAGAACTTAAAGTCCCATGACATCACGTTCTCATGACGCAATTACTTCCAGGATTGCATTAAGAGGAATTCTACCTCCAAATATACGTCTAGCCACCGTGAAGCTATGTGCATTCCTCAATGCAATTTCTCAAAAGGCAATTGATCCAACTGATCTAGCTAAACTACAGAATGATGTGGTTCAATGTCTCGTCAGCTTTGAGTTGGTGTTCCCTCCTTCCCTCTTTGATATTATGACACACCTCCTAGTTCACCTAGTCAAGGAGATTTTCACTCTCGGTCCTGTGTTCCTACACAACATGTTCCCTTTAGAGAGATTCATGGGAGTCCTGAAGAAATATGTTCACAACCGTGCTCGCCCAGAAGGAAGCATCGCCAAGGGCTATGGAACAGAAGAGGTCATTGAGTTCTGTGTTGACTTTATTCCCGACCTTGACTCGATTGGTGTTCCTGAATCGAGACATGAGGGGAGACTAAGCGGAAAGGGGACACTAGGGAGGAAAACATATATTGGTACGGATGATGATTATTTCAATAAAGCGCTTTACACGCTTCTCTGAAACCTCTTTGGTAGATCTCAGTATATTGAGACACACAAGGATCTCTTACGATCCGAGTTTCTAGGGAAGACTGAAGCTTGGATTACGTATAAGCACATGGAAACTTTCGGCGGTTGGTTGCGAAAAAAATGTCAAGGTGATGAGAGCATCCATGAGCAATCAGATTTATTGGCTATGCAACCATCATGGCATATCGTCACATACAAAGGGTACGAGATAAATGGGAACATATTCTACTACAAAAGAGCCCAAGATAAAAGGAGTACCAACCAAAAGCAAAGGGTGTCCGCATAGATGCCACAGACCAATGGGAATAAGCGGATATATTATGGACGATAGATGAAATATGGGAACTAGAATATGCACCTACTTTGAAGATCCCATTGTTCAAGTGCCAATGGGTCAAGGTGACCGGAGGCGGGGTAACAGTAGACAACGAGTATGGAATGACAACAGTAGACCTTAGTAATATTGGGTACAAAGACGAACCATTCGTCCTTGCCAAGGATGTGAATCAGGTGTTCTATGTCAATGATATGTCTACCAAACCAAAAAGAGGGAAAACGATAATGACTCAACCAAAGAGCCAAAGTGCCACATAGTTCTTTCAGGGAAAAGAGTCATCGTGGGAATTGAGGACAAGTCGGACATGTCAGAAGAATATGAAAAGGATGACCGAATTCCGCCCTTCAAAGTGAACAAAGACCCTAGCATCTTGGTAAATGATGAGGACACTCCATGGTTACGAAGCGATCATAACCAAGGGACATACGTAAAGAAGAAGTTCACTGTTGTGCCCACTTGATGATATAGTGATTTAATATAGTGTGTGTTTGAGATATTATGTAATAATTGTGAATTCAGATGTTTATTATGTCATGTTTCAAATTAAATCAATGTTTGATTTGGTGGGATTTCTCTCTCAAAAAGGTAAATTAGGATACTGAGTGATGAAAAATTAAAATATTAACGTTAAAATGACGTGAAAACAAATTTTCTGTCCAAAACCAATAGTTTTAATAATTTTAATTAAACACTACATTTTTGCATTAACGAAATAATAAATATTAGTTACATTATGTTTTATAATTCTAACAAAAAATAAAAAAAGTTAGGTTATAGATTTTTCCTATGTGCAATAAACAAAAAGAAAATTCATATTTTTAACAAAATAATTTTATGCCTTTTATTTAATTTACTATGTATTTAACAAAAACTATTGCATTTCTATTGTATTTAACAAGACTATTGCTTAAAACAAAGTGAAAAAGCAATCTGCAGCCACCTTTACTCCCGGGTGGGAAGCCCACCCGGAGTAAAGGTGGGTGCAGCTTCGGGTTCATTAAAATATCCTTTTACTCCCGTCGCGTGTTACCAACAGGGAGTAAGTAGATACTTTTTACTCCCGGTTGGTAACACGCACCGAGTAAGAGACTTTACTCCCGCTTGGTAATACGCACCGGAGTAAAGGTTTTACTCCTGCTGGTGGTCGCACCGGAGTAATTCTCTCGATATATAACCTCCAGTACTTTGGCGCAGATCGATCCGCTCGTCTTCTTCCTCGTCGAACGCCGCCGCCCTCTTCTTCCTCGCGCCGCCTCCACCGCGTCCGTTCGCCTTCCGTGACACCGGCGCCGCCCCCTTCTTCCTCGTGCGGCCTCCACTGCGCGCGCCCGTGCCCCTCCTCCACGCGACCCGTGGCCCTCCACCGCGCCCGTGGCCCCACCGCGCCCGAGGCCCTCCACTGCCGAGCTCGAGGTGATATGTTCGTCGATCTCTTTGTACATTCGCCCGAGCCCTCCACGGCCGAATTATAGATCACGTCCGAAAACTACAACTTTGGTGGAAGCCATGTCAACGCCGAGGTCGATTGAAAATTCCAAATTTTGAATCACAAAATCTAGGAACCGAAAATGAATATTTGGAACTCTATATATGCAAATGAAGCGAGGCCAAAGAGAGAAAGATGGAGTTGTCAAGCTCACATCTCAAAACCATATCTTAACGCAAGTTTTGAATATTTGGATATTATATGGATAAATTAGCAAGTTTAGAGTGTCAAAAACTGCATTTTATGGTACTAAAATACATTTTAAGATCACTGGGACCTGAACTCATGACAAGTTTAATTAAGGACCACCAATGAAATTACTTTAGAAATTAATTAGATCGATGTAAATCCATGGCTTGTATAATAAACACGCTATATATTATTTGGAAACCATTGTCGTTGTCACTAAAGCTGAAAATGATCCAAATAAATCAACCGCCATATATTCATCACTATATGATATGCCATTATTCCAAGATGCGCTTTCAATAGAAGAATTTTTTCTATCTTCATAGATCAATGTTTGTTAACGAAATTTTATCGAAATATATTCATGTAGGGTCTTTTTTTTGAAGGATTTGTTGTAGGATATATAATGGTCAAATAGGAACTCAATTTTGATACCCAGTTTGTAAACTAAGCGCTTTTTTAGTTTATAAAAATATCACATGTGATGATGTAAGCGCTTTTGGTTGGACTTGCATGCATAGCTACGAGACAAATGAAGGAAAACTTCAACGCTTTCTTCATTTGTGAACTTTGAATATACTGATATATAATATATTAATGTTGCTAAAGTAATATGATGAATGACACATATACTTACATTTCATAATGACTTATACTTACATTATCAACATAGAATTTTCTCATATGATGAATGACTACATGGTTCACATGGTACATAGGATCACAACATCACGCACCGACACCACCCCGGCCCGCCTCACGTCGTCGTCGTCGTCAGCACGCCGGCCCGCCTCACGTCGTCGTCGTCCAAGACACCGCCATCGCTACCGACACGTATATATACGTCATTTGTATTCATATGCATGTATATATACGTCGCGAGCACCGCCGCCTCGTTAAATCCATGCGTTTCTATGTATACGGCGGAGCACCGCCGCCTCGTTCACCCATGTGTACAGACATATATATACGGCGGAGTGGAGCACCACCACTCTTGTCACACCGCCCTTTCTCGTGTGGCCTAGTTGATCAACATTCGTATTATCGTTATAGTTAATGCTAAACAATCACACCAGGGCGAACCGCTACCGTTGATGTACTATATATTGGTTTTGTTTTTGAAGCTAGATGGCCGACCGAGAAACATGGATGAGGAGGAGTTGATGATGAATTTGATCAACACCGGCACTCAAGTTGCCGGCGATGATGGTGCTAAAAATAACGTGCAAGAGGATGCGGATGACGGAGTCGATGATTTAGCTCTTGAACAAAATGAGCAACAACAGATTGGCCAAGTATATATTTTTTATTATTAGCTATATATATTATCATATGTCTTTATGTGTGCTCATGACATTAAAAATAATGTTTATGTTTTGTAGCCCTCTGGATCGACATCAACAACTACAACGAAGAGTAAAATGTTCGAGGTCCCAAAAAGCCATTAGAGGCCGCTTCATCATCTCGGAGTTCAATGTGGGATACAGGAGAACCGGGGGCGAATAAAATGAAATTTGTGCACCAATCGTGGTTACCTTTGTACGGGACCGGCTCCCGATTAGTACCCGTGAATGGAAGAAGAAGACCAATGCTCCTCATATCGGTTTTGTCTCCGATCGTGACAAGGCGTTAATTTGGAATGATGTCTTGGTACATTTCACGCTCCAAACAGATGGTTATGATGATATAATAGATGGTGATGAATTGAAGGAGCGAGTTAGGGATTGGGCAATGAAGAAGATGGCCACCCGCCAGGACTTGGAAGAAACACCTATACACGACGTATGTCAAGAAGAACATAGCACCTTTGATTTTACTGTCTCAGGCCCGATCTCAAAGCAGAGGCCCTATTGGGATGAGTTTGTACAAGACAAGACTTCGGAAGAGGGTGTGAGTCGGGTGATAAAGAACCAACGTAATGCCCAACAAAAGACATACCACCATACCTTGGGATCGGTGGCTACCCGACTACCATTAAGAAGTGGAACAAAATGGAAGCGGACCTTCTTGCCAAGGGTATCGCACCAAAATCACTTGAGTGGGGAGAACGTGCAAAGAATTGGTTTTTCGGTCATGGGGAACACTAGACCGGAGGAGAGTGGAAGTGCATTTATGGCGCAAGACCGCAAGAAGCAAAGCAGAAGATTGTTTTATGCTCGAGAGCTATCGCTAGTGGTGCGTTCAGCCCAACAGAGAGAAGGATGAGCCGACATACGCCATCGGAACTATTGAACATGGTGGCGAACTAGAGGCAAAGGAAGTGTCTCGTGGGAGCATGGATTCCTCAGATGCACCTTCTTCTGAAGTCGCCAGAGAAAGAAGGAAGAAGAGGCACAGCGTCTCCGAGAGATTGGAGGAAGCGGTGCGTGAAGCACGGAGAGGAAAAAAACTTGAAGCGAGAATGCAGGAGGAAATCGAAGGCAAGTGCAAATAGCAAGCAGTGCAAGTAAGCGAGCATCGAGCCGAAATCAACATTAGCCAATCTGTTCGGTTGAAAAGCAACTGCGCTTCCACGGAGATACCAAATCAAGGGGACACAGATCGCTTCCTCGTGGATGACGCCACTCGAACCTTGTACAACGTGTGAGCTACACATTCAAAGAGAATTCTACAATCAAGGTGGCTATCGGTCTTGTTAATCCTATCGACCAACCAAGACACCAAGGATTCATGGGAATATAATCCAAGAAGGATATGCTACCATCTCGGTAGATAAAGCTGAAAAAAAGTTTTAGTGATTTGCCTCTTGACATTCCTCGGAGGTGATGGCGAGAAGACTCTAGGAGAAGCGGAGAAGACATTCATTCTATGGCGCAAGCGCTACATCATCATTCCAGGGATGTCGGCTCCACCTCCTCCCCGAACTACCTCACCATAGGTACGCATGGATGAAAACACTACATCATTAATTTGTATTGGCTTAAATAATTAACAATCTGCTCATAATAATATGTCATTCCTTTTTTTAGCGTGATCCTCCCCAACCTAAATCCAATTGTTCAATCGCCAGATCATCATAGTGCTCAGACGATGACATTATGTTGGAAGACGAGGCTGCATCTACACCATCTCCAAGGAGGTCTCCAACGCCATGTGCCGCCACCTCCAAGGAGGTCTCCAACGCCATCGCCAACACCTCCAAGGAGGTCTCCAACGCCTCCCGCCCCGCCTACCAAGAAGCCTAGCAAGAGGCCAGCCCTCAAACGAAGAACCAGGTCCGCTTTGCAAAAAGAAAGCCACCGTGAAACCAAGGGCTATTCCCAAAATAATATCTCAAGAGAAGGAAGAAGGAACCGATGCATATAAAAAGACATGTCTAGATTCTATGACAAACTTAAAATGAATCAAGAAGTAAGGAGAAACCCAAGAAACCGTACTTCTTAGTAGCTCCAGATATTCTAAGAAAAAAGGTGACTTCTTACCAAAGAACAACAATGGAATCTCGTAAGTCGTCCAAATCAACGTTATCGGACTATGACCGCACTCTCACCAAGTCAATTGAGGCGCACGAGAAAAAAGAAGCGGGTAGGGAAAGGCATTGCCCAACTCGGACAACAAGCGTACCAATCAATCCCCCCGCTAGTTGTTGGTAATGAATATGGTTCGAATTTAGGATTAATGCATCAGGCAAACATACCTCCGGATGTCGATTTGGATCACCTTGGTGAATTTCTTGATGAGACTGGTCTCGACCTTTACCAGATGTTTGGTGATGGAAACATTGAGAGTGCGGCGGAGGTTGATATTTGGAAGAAAAAATTTGTACTAGGCCAGAGTCTATACAACCCTCAAGTCTTATCTGATCTGGGGACGCAAATGTACCTGCTAAACAAGTGGTACATGCAGGCATCTACCAGTGGAGACTTCTGCGTTGGTGTCAGAATTAGAGACGAACATTGGTTCCGTGGCGATGATGTTATGTATGTTGACTTTGCAGAATTTCATCAACTATGCCACCTGACCTCTCTGGACAAAGTTATCATTAGCTGCTATTGCCTGTAAGTAATAATTCTTTCGATCTATTATTAAACTCATCATATGTGTGTATATGCATATAAATTATCCTAACAAGTACTATATATATGCAGATTTACAATGACAGAGCTCAGAAAGGAAGGCTGCAATGAAATTGGTTTTGTTGATCCCCATATAGTATTCAAAGACCCAATTACTCCAAAGACTAATTGGAAGTCTGAGTCAGAGAGTAACCTCATGAACTTCTTAGTGAACCAACGCCACAAGAAGGATATACTCTTTCCCTATAACTTCAAGTGAGTGTTAATCATGTCAATCATATCCTTAATGGCTCATATGTTGATTCTAGTTAATTAATGAGTGTTATGCGTTATATCCTATAAACACATGCAAATCATCATTTGGATATTGATGGACATCGATCTGGTGAAAAGTCACTTGATAATCTATGACTCGATGAGAAAACCACAACAAGACTACCAAGATATGATAGATATTATCCAGAGGTAATTTCGGGATCTCTAGCAACTATATATACACACAAACATGATGATTAACTATATCTGATGATGTGGCAAATTTTTTATTGGGCAGTGTTTGGAAAACCTTTATTGAGAAGCAACACATGGAAAAATGCAAAGCGCCACTGAATGTAATCCCTTTGAAAGTAAGTCCCCTGAATCGCATCATCTTTATTAATTAAACATATAGCTTTCACCGGATCACCAGATTGGATGACAAATCTTTTTCTCGTAAAGTGGTGTCTAAGGCAGGAACAGGGGAACAACTACTGTGGTTACTATGTTTGCAAGTTTATCAATGTGCTCTCCCAAAGAACTCCTACAGAGAGAGACTCAAAGTACGTTAAAAATACACTATATATTCATTTAATTATTATTATTGATTGTGTTACTATGTCTTTATATATATATATATATATATGTACATATATTAATTTATTTTCCTTTAATTCAAACCTGTAGACTCGATGGTTGGAGGAAAAGATCATACGGCAAGACCAAATCAAAGCAATTCAAAAGTCTATAGCCGGATTTTTTAATGAGCAGGTCATCGATTCCAAGGGCGAGTTCTACTTCGACCCAACACTGCCATTGAAGCCAAGCTAGAGGATGAGAGGAAACTTGTTATGTCACAACAACTGTAATGCAATCTTTTGTAATATATGCACATGAAATAATATAATGTAAAATACACATATGCATGCATGCATTTAATATATATATGATGCATGCATTCATATATATATATATATATATATATATATATATATATATATTTCTATGCTTGAATTGTGTGATTTAATACGTTCATTGTGCTTGAACCGAAACATACTATATGCGCGTATAAATGTATAATTAGCAGCGTACAATACGACTTCGAAAACCTATTTTGAAAAGAAAACAAAAAAATGAAAAGAAAAGAAAAAAGAAAAAAATCTTTAGTCCCAGTTCGTATTACCAACCGGGACTAAAGGTGTCGGCCATCGTGGCATGTCAGGAGGCACCTTTAGTCCCGGTTGGTGTTATCTACCGGGACTAAAGGTCCTCCTTTAATCCCGTCCTTTAGTCCCGGTTCCTGACCCGGGACTAAAGGACCTTTTTAGTTCTGGATGCTTGCTCCCGGGTGAGAAACCGGGACTAGAAAGGGTTCTTCACCGGAAGTAAAGCTCGATTCCCTACCAGTGGCAGGACCGCCATGCCGCTACGTCACGCCGCGCCAAGGTATAAGCAAGCACGTGAAGATCTCGCACAGGGCGAATACGACCATCTACTTGGGTGGCATAAACCTTCACATCGAGAGGGAGGGAAACGACAGGGAGGATCTTCTCCTACCCAAGAACCAAACAGAGGAGATCCTACACTTCGCCAAGGCCTCACCGAACCCGATCATCCTGGTCATCCTGTCGGGAGGCGGCATCGACGTCTCCTTCGCGCACAAGCACCCCAAGATCGGTGCCATCCTTTGGGCTGGGTACCCTGGCGGTGAAGGCGGCAACGCCATTGCTGATGTCATCTTTGGAAGATATAACCCAGGTAAATAAGTGCAAAGACCATACCACTTCTTTCTTGTGCATTACTATCACACTAATTATTTATTGTCCAATAATGTTGTTTTATCATTTTTCTGATTGAATGATGAAAAATAGGTGGAAGGCTGCCACTGACATGGTTCAAGAACAAGTACATCCAGCAGATCCCCATGACGTCCATGGAGTTCCGGCCAGTGCCAGAGAAGGGGTACCCCGGCAGGACGTACAAGTTCTACGATGGCCCGGAGGTGCTGTACCCCTTCGGCTACGGCCTCAGCTACACCAAGTTCCACTACGAGACGAGCACCGACGGCACCTCCGTCACGCTCCCGGCCACCGGAGGCCACTGCAAGGGGCTCAGCTACAAGCCCAGCGTGGCTACCACCCCATCCTGCCAGGCCGTCGACGTTGCCGGACACGCCTGCACCGAGACCGTCAGCTTCAACATTAGCGTGATCAACGGCGGCGGGAGGGGCGGCGCCCACGTCGTGCTGGTGTACACGGCGCCGCCGCCGGAGGTGGCCCAGGCGCCGATCAAGCAGGTGGCGGCGTTCCGGAGGGTGTTCGTGCCGGCCACAAGCACCG
Organism: Miscanthus lutarioriparius; assembly: GCA_904845875.1. NCBI lineage: Eukaryota > Viridiplantae > Streptophyta > Magnoliopsida > Poales > Poaceae > Miscanthus > Miscanthus lutarioriparius. The sequence continues at coordinate 72,485 of CAJGYO010000060.1, read as the reverse complement.
CGACCGTGCCCTTCACGCTCAACGTGTGCAAGGCGTTCGGCATCGTGGAGAGGACTGCGTACACCGTCGTGCCCTCCGGCGTAAGCAAGGTGCTGGTCGAGAACGGCGACTCGTCGTCGTCGGTGTCGTTCCCAGTCAAGATCGACTTCTCCGTGTAGCGCATGTTTAATTTCTCGTTGCGATGTTTTATGAATTATTAGGAATTAGGATCTGTTTTCGTCTCTCCGCGTTCAGCGTCCAGCTGAAAACGAATGGAGTTTCCGTAACACTCGTATCGAGTTGAATCATTATGTTCAGTTTCTGAAAAGATACCGGCTTGCTAGCGCGTACGCTACTCGCACTTAGGAGTGAGCGAGCGCCTACATCAGTGGGCCCGCACCGCTCCGGACATCGCCCACGCCGCATTGAACATCGTCCACACCGGCAGCCGCTTGCCACGCGTATCTCATATGCAACACCCGATCTACTTTTAAAACATCCAGATGCAACATAAAAAAAGACACATGAAACACTTGAAACAAGCGTCTGAAACACTTGCAAAAACGCCTAAAAAACATTTGAAAATCATTGTAAACATATGCAACCTCCATATCCACTTTTGCAACATCTAGATAAAACTGCTTGCAACATTCGTCTGGAGTATTTGAAACATTTGGGATATACACTTGAAACATATGTGTATAGCCATTGCAACATGTGTAGCATTCTCGATCTACTTTTGCAACATCGATATACAACGCTTGCAACATACCTCTCAAACTTTTGAAACATTTTGAATTGTATATTTGCAACATGCATCGTATCCCGGTGCGGCCTCCTCCGCCGTCTTCATCGGGGCGTCGACGTACCACAACCGTAGCAGGAGGCAAGGTCAGAGGGCTTCCGTGCGAGGGCACAGTGCTTCTCCTTGCGCTGGCGGCACCTGTCAGTGTCGTCGGGCGGGGGCGGGCGGCGGAGCAAGAGTAGTGTCAGAGGACCAGCGGGGTGAGCGCGCGGAATAGGAACAGGAGCAGCAAGTTGGGCGGCGGAGCAGGAGCAGCACGCAGAACAGGAGCAGAAGGAGCGGGGCGAGCGACGGAGCAGAGGCGAGCAGTAGGGTCAACGAAAGGGACGGATCCGGAAGGTTTATTGGGCTAGGACGCTAGCCCTAGCGTCCGGACGGGACAGACGGCATGCGTACAACATTTCCGATAACACTACTGAAAATCAACAATTAGCATGCTCATTCTTTTCTCTTTTTTTTTCTCAAGACAACAGAGACCTTTTTACCGGTTTCAACTTTCAACTTTTTTTTTCCAAAGAAGCAGCATCAGTCAACTTTTTTTTCCAGTGATTTAAGTTTGGGTGTCAAATAAGAGATTTTTTCTAGTGTCAAATAGAAAATTTTCTCTCAACTATAGGTGGAATATTTGCAGCATTTCTTGATGTGCCAACAGATTATTAAGTAGTACCCTTTCGTATCCTTAACCAAAATCCTTGCTTGTCATCCAAATAAAATCGGAGGGTAGCGAAATAAAGTATGCATTCTGGACATGCGGTTGAGGGAAAGGAAAAACAATTATTGAACAAAACTATGGCCCGTATAGTTCATTCAAGCTCCAGATAGTTCTAACATCAGAATCAGAATTCTATATTCTTCATGATGACGCTGTCAAGCTCTGCCCAAAGCAGCCAGCCGTATTACGTGCGAGAAGATTCTGTAACCTCCAAAGAATAATCCATCTTTCACAATGAACAGATCCAATATGCACGAAATTTGGTGGAGATATGCATCTATGCGTGTATACTATGGTCGTTCTACACGAGTTTAGCTTATATCCATGGCTTCGCCAACAAGTTTTACATTGTACTCCAGTCCGCAACGGCATTTGACAGGATCCGAAATCCCCTGCATGCAGGAAATGAAATTCACATGTTAAAATTGCTAAGAAGAGTTCCATGAAGCATGGCCATGAATAAAGCAAACTGAATAATTCCTAATTGTTTTAGTCATGATGCGGCATCCAAACTGAACAGCACCAAAGTACCTTCATCCCATTAATTGTTTCATCAAGAGTCTGGAAGTACTCAACTTCCCCAGATTTATCACCTTGCAGTGCTTTGTATTCCTCCTCCAAGGACTTCATATCCATCTGCTGTAGTGCAGCCTGCAAGCACCAGATGACAATGCATGTGGGAAGAATTTAACATGATCAATGTTTAAACATGAGCAATGAAATTACAGGAAAGCCAGCAATTATGTTTTTCTCTTGCTCTAGAATCTGCTTGATCTGCAAAGTATATTCATGTCTGTTAGTTTCACTAGGTACATATACAATAATAAAGAATCTTGTCCTAATTGATATACTTTGCTGATTTCTAAAAGAAGCGCTGATCTCTGTGATTTGATGTCTTGTATCTTGAGCTGAGCTGACACCAGTTGAGTGTAGAGTTTCCTGTGCTTGTTCTGAGGATCACTTTCCTGTTTGATTGAAAACTGAAAGCACATCACAATTTGCATAGTTGTGGGAATGGAGGAAGGGAGGGGTGTGAATACTAACAAACTTATCCAGGCTCCCTACTGAGTTAAACATGACATGTTTCTCCCCTGCAAGTAACACCACATCGAAGTTCAGTCGAAGTTACAAAATTTTCAGTTTGATGATTTGACTAGCTACTCATCTGTGTTTTGCCTAATGTTGTATCCATACATGTGGAAAGGCAAGATTATGTAAATTTCAATAGTCCTTGGTAGGAGGGGGGGAAAGAAAAATTACTAGTTTAACAGCCACACAATGTAAACAATAATAAAATATGTCACACTGGAAATGTACCCTGTGCAATAATCTCCCCATATGTGGAAGCATGTCAACATGAATACAACACAGGCATAAAATGGCATGGAACGACACTAACTACTTCCTCTGTTTTCGGAGAAACCAGTACCTTCAATGAAGTTTTGCTTGCTCTGAGATTTGGCAACCTGCATGCGTAAGTTCCAACACTTATTAAACATTGTGTAGCTGCTTCATGTTACAAGCCATTAGAAAATGGAAATGACTTGACAGATATCCATGTTATGTGTTGAAATTATTCTGTTTCAGGCAACTATGCAAGAGCTGGGTAAAAATGCACAAACAGATGCACTAGAAAATACTTCCACTTGCGGCAGTTGACCCTAGGGTACCATTGAATTAGGAACTGCTCCATAACTGAAATTCTGGAACTCTCAGTGCAAGTGTGAACGCACCACCAGGAACTTAAGACATAACAGAATGGCTGAACTTTGTGGACAAAACACACTGGTACTTGATATGTTTTCCTGCCATTCTTTGACGTGAACCTAAATTGGCCATTTCTGTGGTTTCACAAAGATCAGATAATTTTTGTACAGTTTTGTTAGAATTAAGGCTAGGAATCAATCTATGCAAGGCATCAATCATCATCAAGGATTGACTGGGAAAAAGTGTCAGTCTAGGATCCAAATATGTAGAATTTATGTTGGCATCTGACTGTGCATGGTATGGTAATTCTGTTACATGTTGTGACTCTATATGTCTAGAAGTGAGATATGTGAAAAAAGTTGAGCACTGCAGGAAAATGACTAATTTACGACACTTTTTATAATGCTAAGTTCACTTGTTTGTATAACACTGTTCCTGAACAAACAAATGATGAGATTTAATGCGCTTCTTGATGGAAGTTTTATCAAGATTAAAATGCAGTTCCAAATCCAAAATTGACACCCCACATTCAAGATCTCATTAAACTGATAAAGTAAGTTCAATTTGAACGTGGAGTTCACACGAGTAAAAACAAAGTCTACAAATAGTTTTAATACCATCATGATCTTCAGTTATCAATGTTCCCATGCTCACTGAGCTTTAGACTGCCCTCTTACTCTTACTACAATTCTCAAGATCTTATTATCCAAATAAAAATAACATATTTAAATAAGGATCGAACATTAATGAAGTCAGCTAACTGTAGGTCGTGGTAGTTTCCCTCTCTAGCATAGGTGCGAATGTAATTTTATAACTGGATAAAGTGTGTGGCGTGGGTGTGTTTCAAGGGTTTCTTTACCCCCTTTTTCTCTTCTTAATATTAAAGATATGCAGCTCTCCTGCGTTTTCAAAAGAAAGAAAAAAAGCATAGAGCTCTTGCAGACAGGGATGGCACCAAGCTGAACCTATAGTTGAAGCCTTAAGCCATCATTACTGCTGGTTCTCAGTTGTCACTACAGTGCTAATGTTTACACCGCCACACACCCACTCATGTTCCTCCTCTCCTTCCCATCTCTGATTCCATGAGCTTGTTAGCAGTATTACCTAATCTTAACAAATGATACAAAATTACCCATATGCTTTCTGATTTATATTTGTGTGCACCAAAAACTTCAACAATATAATAAGTGACTAGTCAATAATAGTTGAATTAGATTTCTACACAAAAACAATAATCATGAAAACAAAGCAGACTGATTTATTTACGTGAACAAAAGGCTTACATGTGGCTCCTTTATAGTAATCTTATTCTTCATACTAAGCCATTCCTGTGAAATGAACAATGTAGGATTGTTAGGCAATGGCATCTACAGTTGGGCCATCTTTCTCAAGAGACAAATAATATTGATCATAAAAAGTAATCATGAAAACAAACAATAAGATAAACCTGTTGCTCCTGTAGTTTGACAGTCAAGGTTTCTGTTGTCTTTTTGTAGAACAATCTGTCCACGCAAAAACTTATAGTTACTGTATGTTACAACTTAGAACTTATGGTATGTTATTTTCAAGGGATATAGTTGCACCTTTTCTCACTGAGTTTCACAAAAGTACTTGCAGTTTCCTGATGGAGGAGCTCCAAGGTCTCAAGTCATGAAGGGTGGAAATGAAGTTAGACATTTGAATATACTCAACTTAATATTTAATGTGGTTTTGAAAGTTCCTTCAAGATATTTAAAATGAAATAAGTTATACGGTAGAGTCATTGCGCAAATTTGTATCTATTATTAAGGCAAGATGAGCAAAGGTCAGATATTCACAAACTAGTGAAAATATAGGGAAGATTAAGATAATATGACTTCGGTCTTGTAGGAAAATTTGTTCGGGGAGATTACCATTAAACATGCTTCTTTAAAGAACAACTTATGTCCCAAACAATAGCCTGTGTATACTGTAGAGTTTCCATTTTGCAATGATGAAAAAAGAACTCATTCTTTAAGACAAATAATAGTTTTAGAAAAAGGTAAATCTCACATAAGAAACCACTTATAGGATATGCATCTTATAGTCATGAAAAACCAATAAGTAAATCCAGATTATGTTACCATAAGCAGCATAGTCATAGAAATTACAAATATAACTAACATATGTCTATTGCCAAAAAGAAAAAGAAAAAAACTTAAAAATGTTTGAAGTCTTGATCAAAATTGATTACCATCAAGGAAGCTGAGTCTAGTTCAGTTGGTTGAGGGTGTGAGTATACACCCAGCCACATATGTTCAAGTCCACGTCGAGGTGAATTTTTGTGCCTATTTTCTTCCTAATAAACAAAGCTACCTATTTCCTACTAGATTCGTCTAGTTTTCTTTAGAAAATATGATTAACAGCTGGCAACATGTTTAATCCAAGGCACCCAAGAAGACCCCAAAGAAGAACAGTTTTGTCATGAATTTTAGATTTTAGTATTTGAAGGAAGAAGAGAAGGACATTTATAGGATGGCTAGGGCTCGCGATAGGAAGACAAGGGACTTCAACCAAGTCAACTGCATAAAGGATGAGAGGGAGCAGCTCTTGGTGAAGGAGAATGAGATCAGACATAGATGGCAAGAGTATTTTGATAAATTGTTCAATGGTGAGAACGAGAACACCACCGTTCAGCTGGACGACTCGTTTGATGACACTAACATGCACTTTGTGCGGAGGATTCAAAAATCGGAGGTCAGAGAAGCCTTGAAAAGGATGAAAGGGGGCAAAGCGATGGGCCCTGATGACATCCCAATCAAGGTGTGGAGATGTCTCGGGGATATAGCTATAGTATGGCTAACCAAGATGTTCAGCAATATCTTTCGATCAAACAAGATGCCTGAGGAGTGGAGAAGAAGCATATTGGTACCAATCTACAAGAACAAGGGAGATATCCAAAGTTGTACTAATTATCGGGAAATTAAGTTGATGAGTCACACTATGAAGTTATGGGAGAGAGTCATCGAGCAGCGCCTGCGAGGAACGACGCAGATATCAACAAACCAATTTGGTTTCATGCCCGGAGATCAACCACAGAAGCAATCTTCTTAATAAGACAGGTTATGGAGCGGTTTAGAGAGCAGAAGAAGGACCTCCACTTGGTTTTCATTCACTTGGAGAAGGCTTATGACAAGATACCAAGAAATGTTACGTCATGGTCTTTGGACAAACATAAAGCCCCATCAAAGTACGTGACCCTCATCAAGGACATGTACAACAATGTTGTGGCTAGTGTTCGAACAAACGATGGTAACACAGATTACTTCCCGATTAAAATTGGACTTCATCAAGGGTCAGCCTTAAGCCCGTATCTCTTTGCCTTGGTAATGGATGAGGTTACCAGAAACATACAAGGGGATATCCCTTGGTGTATGTTGTTCATGATGATGTAGTGTTAGTGGACGAAAGCCAAAGTAGAGTAAATAGGAAACTAGAGTTATAACGATGACCCTTGAGTCTAAAGGTTTTAGATTGAGCGAACTAAAACCGAATACATGAGATACGACTTTGGCGGAGTTGTACAGGAGGAGGGAGATGTGAGTTTGGAAGGTCAAGTAGTGCCTAAGAAGGATACCTTTCGGTATCTGGGATCGTTGCTACAGAGGGATGGAGATATTGATATGGACGTTAGCCATAGAATCAAAGCATGGTGAATCAAGTGGCGACAAGCTTTTGGCATTCTCTATGACAAGAGGGTACCACAAAAGCTAAAACGCAAGTTCTATATAACGGCGATTAGACCGGCTATGTTGTATGGAATAGAATGTTGGCCTACAAAGATTCGACATGTTCAACAACTGAGTGTTGCAGAAATGCGTATGTTGCGATGGATTTGCGGTCACACAAGAATGGACCGAGTTCGGAACGATGATATACATGATCGCCTAGAGGTAGCACCAATTGAAGAAAAGCCTGTCCAACATCGGTTGAGGTGGTTTGGCCATGTCCAAAGGAGACCTCCAGAGGCACCAGTGCATTGTGGAGTCCTAAGCCAAGCTAATAATATGAGGAGAGGTAGAGAAAGACCGAAATTGACATGGAGGAAGGCAATAAAAAGATATTTGAAAATTTAGGATATACCCAGGGATCTATGTTTGAATAGGAGTACTTGGAAAGCAGCTATTGAAGTACCTGAACCGTGACTTGGGGGTTTTGGTGGATTTTAACTCTAGCCTACCCTAACTTGCTTAGGACTCAAAGGCTCTATTGTTGTTGTTTTAGATTTTAGTATTTATTGTAGTCAGAGTTTTCTGCACGTGCGAGTGCCCCTGGATGAATGTCGCGCCAGCCTCACGTGCCTCACACAGCTCATGCAGCTCCTCCAGCATGCTCTTGCCCACGCCGGGGCTCCTGGGCGCCGCCACCGTGAGCCTCACCTGCTTCTTGACGACAGTCGGCGCCAGAGCCGCCGCAGCGAGCTCTATGCCGTCCACGTGATCAGAGCCAGACGACGCGCCATCGTGGGAGCGGGAGTCGTCCTAGCCCAAGCCCAGGTGGCACCACAGCGTGTTGCTCTCGATGACCGTCAGCGTGTTCTCGAGCTCGTAGTAGCTGCTGTCCCGCTGCTCGCCGCCGCCAGCGTTCGCAGCAGCGGAACAGCACGTCCAGCTTGATGAACATGGCGAGGCTCTCGACGAGCTCCATCACAAAGGAGTCCACTTCCTGGTGCATGTCACGGTAGCCATAGCACACAATGCAGCAGTAGGAGCGGTGGTCCAGCACGCCGACTCGGCCGATGAGGTAGCGCTCGGCTCAGGCAGGTACGACGGGACCTGGACAGCGGCCTCTTGGCGCAGCGACGGGCTGGGGCGGGGCCAGCCTAGGCGGCACGTTCGACGCGACACGACAAGGCAGGGCACGACGTTGGCAAGCGGCATCGTTCGCACAAACGAGGCGCGATTTGGCATGGCGGCGGAAGGGGAGTACGCCGCGGGGCAACCGCGGAGCGCATCGACAAGGCGGGTGCCGGCATGGGCTGCCAAGTCAGCAATTGGGTCTAGCCAAGGCCCATTTAGACCTATGATGCAGCATGGGCCAAGTTTCTAGAGGTTAGATGTGCATTTTAGGTGTCCAGGGACCTAGATGACACGCGCTGCCAAGTTCAAGGGCCGCCTTTACTCCAACTATAAAGTCAACAGAACATGAAAAGGATGATAATCATATCCGGTTTGGATTTGACGAATTGCAAAGGAAATTTGTAGGAGCCACAAAACAGAGGAAAGGACCTCTAAGTGAGCGTATGGAACACAGGAAGAGCCAATTACTTTCCTTGGAATACTGTAGCTAGATGCTCATTTCACAGAAAACCAAACATCCACTCCAATCTCTGGGTTTTTCCTTTGCAGATACCTGAACAGAATGTATGTAGAAGTGTAGAAGAGAGAGATTTCTTTTCTTTTGCAGATGCCTGAACAGAATGTATATAGAAGAGAGAGAACGAGGAGGCGCACCGATAGTTGATCTATCGCCTTCATTGATGCCCCATGGTGATCTCATCCCTACCACCGTCCTAGTAACCGCTAAGACCTAGCGTCCATGCTGGACTGCTACCCCTGTCCCCAGCACAGGCAGCCACTGATTGCTTTACTTCTTCTCATCACCAGATCAAATCAATGAGGATGGAGGTCACTAAGTGCTTCATTGATGCAGTAAAATGGAGAGAATCAGAACAAAGAACGGAGAGGAATGCTCTATATCGCAGTGGGGAAAGAGCATATGCCTTTTACTGTGTACTGATTAGATAAGCACCATTGGTAGAAAAAATATTTAAAGAAAATGGGTAAAAGAAAATAGGCCTTTTATGTTAGTACTCCACGTTCTTGAGACTGATTTAGTAATATATATTTGCAGCTTTCTTTCAACATAATACTCCACTCCCTGTATTTTGATTCCTGCATTTCAAACACTTTGTCCTTCAACTTCCCTCCCTTTTTCCACTTCTCTTTTTCCCACCTTCATTCCTTTCCTATTCCTAGGTTTACTTCAATTCCTGTGTTTTCCATTCCTACGTTCCAAACAAGACCTTAACTCAGAATGAAATCCCCTCAGAAAAATTAACCAGGATAAATAATCAGTTATCGCTACAGGTCTCAGCAACATTTAATTGTTCAAGTGCCTGGTTTTCAACTTTTTTGGCCTAAGAATCAACTGCTACATTTCCTTTCCTCCACCAAATCCTCACAATTTCCCACTAAATAGTAAATAAGCTTACATAACATTTCCACCATTCATCAGTTTTACTAAATACACTAAGCAATGTTCTAGGAAATGGAACTTGGCGAATACTAGAAACAATAATTTCCAGCCCTCACCTGCTTCAGTGTGGCGCCCTCGATCTCCAGAGTGGCAATCCGTCCCTGCTTCTGGGCCATCTGCATGCCTACCTTTGCCCTCGCTGTGCCCAGCTGCTCGGCCTCCTCGCTCGCCTGCTTTGCTTGCGCCCTCACTTGAAACAAAAAAACACCAGGCAAAGCCAACACTCGAGACAAAGTTAGCGTACGTTGCGAGCCCAGGAAACCAACACTTGTCCGTACCTAGCGCGATGTCGGCGTCGTGGGCGTCGATGGCTGTACGCTGCTGCTGCTCCTCCACAGACCGCTTCGCGGCGTCGTCCTCGAGATCTGCATCACATCACGCAACCACCCCAATGGTGGCGGAACGATATCAGGCCATAGGTGAGGGAGGGAATTGGGAATATGGGTTGCGATCGCGAGATGCACGCACCGTTCATGTAGGAGCGGAGGGACTTCATGCTCTCCAGGTACTCCTCCATGTCTTACCGAATGGAGCGGCGGCGCGGCGGCGGCGGCGGCGGCGTCAAGGTAGGTGGAGAAGACGATGCAGCTAGTTCCTGAATTACAAGCGAGAGGGAGAGCAGGGGCTGGTGAGGAACTTGATGAAGGCGGCCAGGGACGGCGCGGCGGGCCGGTTCGTCAGAGACAGAGCAGAGAGGGAAGAGGCGCGCGGGCTTCCGCGTGGTCTGCTGGACCTGCGGATAGGGGAGGCCGGGCCGAGCTGGGTGGGTTCGCCGCCTTGTGCTGGTGCGCAGTGAGGGGAGTGGGCTTCGGAAAGGGGAAAAAGAGGAGACGGACCGAGTGGGAGAGAAAGGGGCTGGGCCGCTCGGGCTAGAAGTGAGAGAGGGGGAGTTTTCTATAAAATAAAAAAAAGTTTAGATTACCTTCCTCAATTTTTACGAAAGTACGTTTTTCCTCCCTGAACTCTAAAATCAGATAAACCACCTCCCTAAACTTTTAAAACCATCGTTTTACCTCCCTGACCATTTATAAGTCGTTTTCAAAGGCGGTTTTGTCTTTTCTCTTTTATTTATTTCGGTTGAATCTTTAAAAAATTATAGTAAATCACAGAAAAATCATAAAATAGAAAATCTAATTTTGTTGGACTCCACATGAGTAGAACTAGACAGCGAACATATAATATGATATGCTTTAATATAAATTTTTTGTTATAGCTTTAGATCTATGATTTTCTATAAAAATTAATTCATAACTGCAGTTTCTATGGTCCAATTGTGGTGAAATTTTTATAGTGGGCTAATTATTGTATACTTGAACTGTAGTAAAAATTTCATACGATCATGTATAACTTAGTTACAGATTTACTATACTAAGTTATACATGATCCAATGAGTTTGAATTTTTTTACTATAGTTCAAGCATACAATAATTAGCACATCATAAAAATTTCACCACAATTAGACCATAGAACTGCAGCTATGAATTAATTACAGAAAAGTATAGATCTAATGTTACTAAAAAAATTATACTAAGCATACCATATTATATGTTCACTGTGTAGATCTACTCATGTGGAGTCCAACAAAATTAGATTTTTTATATTTTATGATTTTTTATGAATTACTATGATTTTTCAAAAATTTAGCCGAAATAAATAAAAACAAAAAAAACAAAACCGCCGTTGAAAACCTCTTATAACCGGTCAAGGAGGTATAACGAATGGTTTCAAAAGCTCAGGGAGAAAAAACAGACTTTCGCAAAAAAGTTTGGGGCGACAACGTGGACTTTTCCTTTTCCAAATGGAAAACCTTTTTTTTATTTCAAAGCCACCACAAAGCTAATCCTTTTGAGTAGTTTTCAAACTTAAATATTAGAAGATTTTGAAACAAATCCAACACTTAAACTTTTGAAATTTGAATGAAAACAACTATTTCTCAACTTATTTTTAAAGCTAGTTTAAACTAAATTATTTTTAAGCTTTTAAATCACATTTTTAGAATACTTTTTCTTTAAACTCTATTTTGGAAAACTTTTGAAAACAAAAAAAAACTCATTTTTAAATACTTATTTTTGAAATGAAATTTTCAAAACTTAAATGAGGGAAAACCTAGTCAAGGCTTAAATGAATTTTATAAATTCTTTTTCACTCAAATAAAATTATAAATTCAGCATGACTGCAACACCACTAACAAAATTAATTAGAAAGCTTCTACAAAATCATTTTTTATTTACATAATTTCTCACACGAACTAAAGATAAGAAAAATTTAGAAAAGTCATAAATTACTTATTTAATTTTATGTTTTCTATTCACAACTTAAAATAGGAATTTTTGTAGTGTGACACCCTCCCACATTGACGCCCGCGCACCATCATCCGTCTCCACAATTCTCACGCCCCACGATGCGGCCACGATCCTTTGTCTGCTCCTCCGCTCCCCGTCCGGCTCCTTTGCTGCCCCTCCACCGCAGACGCCCTCACTGCCCCTTTCCTACGGACACTGCCGTCGTGAGCTTTCACCCGCCGATGCACTACGTCTACTCTGATGTTGTCCCATGTGTGTTTTCGATAGTATAACGTGTACTTAAGTGTGTTACTAAATGTTGTAATGCCTCGTAAACTTATATTCCCGTAATGTATGAACTGTGGTATCAACTGTTATTTGATAATGTGATGGCATGATCTTCACGGACTATCACATTTAACTCATATCTGTGGATTTCCCTTCATGAAAATCGGGATCGTTACACAAGCATGCCGACCTCCTTGGCGGCGCCCCACTCCTCCCTCATGGCTTCCCGTCTCAGCGTCTCCACACCTTGAAAATCGGGATCGTTACACAGGCCCGCTGCCTCCTCGGCAGTGTAACAGAACCGACCAATTATACGAAATTAAGTGAGAAAATCATCCGCCAGGGCAGACGATTTAGCAAACTTAAGCCCGTATAACCCGGTAGTCCGTGAAATCACGAAGGATTTCAAACCAACTTCCATTCCAGCCAAGATCGTAATAAGTTTAGCGATCACCATCACATATTACATAAAAGTTCGCAATCTCAGATACATCAGAGTTTAAACATAGTTATTACAAAACCAGTTCAATAAAAAGTAGCGGAAGCCATTTGTTCAAACCACACACACTCACGCTGGAGTTCAAATATAGTGCCAAATAATGATCATCTCCAACAAAAGCATTAGACGAGACGTAAGGAATGACCATGCCCATGGTCCTAAGCATCACCATCGCAGGATAAAGGCGCTTGATACAATAGCCGTAATACATCCGCCCCATCTCGCAACAAGTGGAATAAAACCCCGAGTACGAGAAGGTACTCACCTAGACTTACCCGACATAACCGAAAATAAATGACACCAAGTATCATGAAGGCTTTATAGTAGGATAGTCGACTCATTTGCAAAAGAAGCATTTTAGCATTTCAAGAACCCTTCTAAAAGCATTATTGTCAAGTTAATTATTATTAACTCCGTCGACTAGATTTGCACCTATACTAGAGCACACATATGATTAAGCGATAATGATAACCACCGATCATTAAACAACTTCCATACTTGTCATATTCACTATAACTGTCCAAGTGTTCCATAACATTTACTACGATGAAGTCACTCAAGTCAAGTGCTCACTATCCAGAGCGATGGCGATTCAATCGATTCCTAACCACCGGTGGTGATTTATTCCTTACACAAACCTCACTCACCCGCTAAAGTGAGATATTGATCACCGAGTCAACTTTCCAGGTATCTCGAGTTTGCTAGGAACCACATGTACCCGGGGGCCGACCGACTGCACTTTGGTCTTATCATCCCGCCTCGTGTCCTACCACACCGCTCGCATATAGTGCGCTCATGGCAATCTACTCGGCCCGAAAAATCTCCCACAAATTTCATGGGTCGGAAGGTACTTTATCCGGCCAGCTAAATGTAAGGCATGCGTTCAACATGACTCGAGGCCCAACAACGGTCGGTCCTTAATCGACACAGACGGAAACACTACAGTCCAAAACTTTGCAAGTCTCCGTCCGGTCTCAACTTCATTTAACACTTAGTTATATCATGACTTCATAGTCATCCAAGCGATCCAGTAACCACCTATAGCTCGCAGTGACAGAAATCACCCGACTTCTACCGATCTAAGCCAACTAAGCATTGACTCGATCATGGATACCGTGGTAACAAGGATATAGTATAACAAAGGTAAACAAGGTATAATGCAAAGAACGGTTGCAAACAACTCCTAAACGTAATGCATCAATTTAACGTAAAGCATTTAATGAAATCATTGCAAACCGGAGAAAGATGCTCGGGGCTTGCCTCTCTCGAAGGAGCTTTGGACGGTGATCGGGGCACTCCGGAAGTTCCTCAACGTCCTCCTCGTCGGCTTCACATTTTCTGCGCCGCACTCGAATCGCTCCTCGCTCCTCGGGAATGACGACTGGGTTCTCGGTTTATGCGATCCCGTATGATGCAATACGTGTAAGTGCCTATGCAATCGGTGCATCGGATGAGATGAATACAATGGATATGTTCGAATGCAAGGTAGTCACATCATCCAAGAAAATATGCCACAAACACATGTCATCTACTGCATTCTCTTCTACTACTAATAGGTTAAGTCAACACATCTTATCAAATGCTTCAAAGATACACCAAAGCTAACATTATTAACTAACTTGCATTAAAGAGGATTATTTTATTTCATTTGAAACTAGGGCTACAACAGCAACCTATATTTCTGGTGCTTATAAAAATCTAAGAAAATTAGAGTAGCATAGTAATACTCTAAGTAGACTACCATAAAATTTTCATGGCATTTGGATAAGTAAAATAGTCTACACAAAAATGACAAGCTATGGCATGATCATGAACATGAAAATACTTTGTACTGTGAAAAGTGTCAAACAATAGAATTAGTATTTTTCCTATGTTCTTCATAGCATACAACAACTGTATAAAATTTATCACATGTATGTTTTATACAAAGTTTGCTCTTTACAAAAATAACAAAAATTAGCCATTAAAGGCACTTGAACTACACTTCAAAATTTTCCCACAAAGAGACATGTATGAAACTTATTTTTTTAGGAAGTACATGACATAAGAAGATTAACAAACTTGAAATCAAAATTTTCCAAGCCCTGTATATTTTTCTACATATTTTTCAAGTTATCGTGATATTCATGACTAAATAAAATTCTACAAAGAAAGTATCTTTAAAATGACATGCAATAATTTTCCCAAGTAGATCTGCTGATAAGAAACCTAGCAAAATTTGTTTCAACAAATTTGGAGCAAATTTGAGTACCCAAACATTTTTCAAAACCATTTCAAATTTCAAATAATAAAGAATAAATTGAAATCATTTATTCAAACGCTCATCTTTGGGCCAGCCCGAGAACGGCTTAGGGCGGCCCACGATGATCATCTGTGCAAGACACGGCCAGAACAGCGCAGAGCATCTCCATCCCCTCAGCAGCAATGGCGGCGACAAACGGGGCCCGCACGCCAGCCGGAGAAAACAGGGACTGAGAGGGACGACGCCATGGCAGAATGCTGAAACTCAGCCGACAACAGGTCCCCGGTGAAACAGAGGGCACCAACGTGCTCCCCATACCAAACCGCCGAGATAGAGGTGAATAGGGAGGGCAAAGGTCAGGGGGAAAAAGGCTCGGCGACGTGTAATGGCGGAGCGGGCGGCGCTGGTAGTCGCCATGGAGCATCTCCGCCACAAGATGGTGAAAGGAGGCGCCGGGAGACTCAACGTCGCCGTCAGGTGCTTGTCTTGCGTGCCAAAAGGTAGGAAGAGGAGCGGGAGGGGAGTCCACGAAGCGAGCTCACCAATGAAGCTTCGGCCGTGCTCGGCGAAAGCAATTCCCAAGGACGGGATGCTTACCACGGCAAAACAGCGAGAGCACGGGTGCGCGGGGTGACGGCAGAGCTGTAGGCTAGACGGAGTGGTCACCGGCGAGCTGAGGTGGTCGGGCGAGCGAGCTCCGGCAAGGCGCGGTGTGCGGTGGCGATGGCAGGCGCGCGGTGAGAGAAGTGAGGAGCGCTGGAATGCGGTGGGCGCGCGGTGATTCAAG
The DNA here is from genome assembly GCA_904845875.1 of Miscanthus lutarioriparius. Taxonomy (NCBI): domain Eukaryota; kingdom Viridiplantae; phylum Streptophyta; class Magnoliopsida; order Poales; family Poaceae; genus Miscanthus; species Miscanthus lutarioriparius. Next base: position 56,908 of record CAJGYO010000060.1, on the reverse strand, counting down.
TCATGGCCAGCGCACAGGCTGCCATGGCGCGCGGATCGCGATGTCGAGTCATTGCCGACGGTGGCGCCACGCTGGCGGGCAAGCCTCGACGCTGTCGGCCAAGGCGCAAGGCAAGGGGCAGCGCGGAGGAGGCAAAGGCAGTGGCGCGGTGTCAGTCTGGGCCGAGCGAGGAGGCGAGGCGCGCTGGGATGCTTGGTGGGGCTTGGCCAAGAAAGAAAGGGCTGCAAGCAGGCGGCGGCCCGTGAAGGAGAAAAATCCTTTTTCCAAATATATTTTCAAGGAAATTTTTAAATGCCATCTTTCAAATATTATTTTGAGCAAGAAAATGACCTCTTTTGAAAATGAACCAAAAATGAAAGTTGCTTAGAATTTAATTCTCTACAACTTTGCTTTTAGGACCACAGCCAAATTCTTTCTAGATTTTGAATTGTAAGATCAAAGTCCACGTTTAGCTCAAAACCCTAATTTTGGGAATTTATTTTTAAAGCCAAATTTTGAATTAATTTGAATACAAACATTGCTCCAAAAATTGAACTAAACATTGCTAGATGATTTACAATAGTATCCAAACATGTTTTACTAACCTTGCAATAAAATTCAGGGCAAAACAATTCTTAAACAGGTGTATGCAACATTCAGGTTTCACGCATGTTTCAGATGTTTCAAAGCAATGTTTTAATTATTCACATGATTAAGCATGTATGATTTGGATGCTTGATGATGCATGATATGCATGATTTGTAGTGCCTAAATGTAGGCATAACACCGGGGTGTTACAGCCCTCCCCCCTTATAAAAATCTCGTCCCGAGATTTGGGTTACGAACCATTTGTTATAAAATTCTTCATAAGCTTTTTGTAGATACTCTCCTGTTTCCCAAGTTGCATCTCCCTCATCATGATGATCCCACTGTATCTTGTATGTTTTCACCACACTATTCTGAGTAGCACGTTCCTTAGTGTCTAACACCCGGACTAGTTGTTCACGATACACTAAATCTGATTTGAGTTGAATACCTCAAGGTTCTATTCTTTCCTCCGGAACACGCAAACATTTCTTGAGATGTGATACATGGAAAACTGGGAAAACGGTACTCATTGTCTCAGGTAACTCTAACTTGTAGGCTACCGGACCTCTTTGTTCCAAGATCTTGTATGGTCCTACGAATCTAGCGGCAAGCTTTCTTTGAATTCCAAACCTTTTCTTCTTCATTGGCGTGACTTTCAGATAAACATAGTCACCAACTTCAAATGCAAGGGGTCTCCTTCTTTTGTCTGCATAGCTTTTCTGACGTGATTGGGCAGCTTTCATATTCTGCTAAATAATATGAACTTTCTTCTCGGCTTCTTCTACAAAGTCAATGCCATAATACCTTCTATCTCCAGGTTCGACCCAATTCAATGGTGTTCTACATTTTCTGCCATATAACGCTCAATGGGGCCATCTTGATGCTTTCTTGATAACTATTATTATAAGAAAATTCAGCTAACGGTAACCATGACTCCCATGATCCCTTAGAAGACAATACACATGTGCTCTTAGCATATCCTCCAAAACAGCATTCACTGCTCACCGACCATCCATATGAGGATGATAAGCGATCTGCGAATCAAACTAGTTCCTAAGCCTTTGTGTAAATGTTCCCAAAAAGTGAGCCGTGAACTGTGAGCCTCTATCAGATACTATGGTCTTTGGTATACCATGCAACCTCACAATTTCTGTGATATACTTCTCGGCATATTGAGGTGGTCGATATGTTGTTTTGACAGGTAGGAAATGAGCGGTCTTGGTAAGACGATCCACAATTACCCAAATCGAATCATGTCCTTTTGGAGTAGTGGGCAAACCCGTGATAAAATACGTACTTATATCGTCCCACTTCCAACTAGGGACGGATAAGGGTTGCAACATACCAGCATGTTTCATGTGAATTGCTTTCACTCGACAACATGTGTCACATCTGACAACATATGCTGTAATTTCTTTCTTCATTTTGGTCCACCAATAACGAGATCTTAGTTCTTGATACAGCTTACTACTTCCGGGATGGATAGATAGCTTAGAAAGGTGAGCTTCATCCATGAGTTTATTCCTAAGCTCTCGATCCTTGGGAACCACAAGACGGTCGTCAAACCACAACACGCCCTGTTCATCCACTTTAAAGTGTTGAGACGACTTTTCTTTTATTTTCTCTTTGATGTGAAATATCCCCTTGTCGGTTTTCTGGCCTTCTATTATCTTACTCTCTAAAGAGCAACTAATCTGAATACTATGTAACACAGCAGGATGCATTAGATCGAACCCATCTTCAAGTAATGGCTGCACATTCAAGTAATGTGACTTTCTCGCTCAAAGCATCTCGCCACTACATTGACTTTTCCAGATGATATTGCACATTCAAGTTTTGTAATCCTTGATCAATTCCAACCATCTGCTACTGCCTCATGTTTAGCTCGGTTGGGTAAAGATGTACTTAAGACTCTTATGATCTCAGTGAAAATGTTGCACACATTACCCAAAGAGATAATGTCTCCAAATTTTTAGGGCGTGCACAAATCAAAGAAGTTCAAGATCATGTGTTGGATAGTTTACCTCGTGCTTTCTCAATTGACGTGATGCGAATGACTCTCCTTTCTTGCATAAGAACACATCCTAATCCAGTCTTCGATGCATCGCAAAACACATCAAATGGTTTCTCGATATCTGGTTGTGCTAGAACAGGAGCAGTGGTTAACAGTTTCCGCAAAGTGTGGAAAGCTGCTTCACACTCCTCTCATCCACACAAACTTGTGATCCTTCCAGAGGAGGCTTGTCATCGGCTTGGCAATCTTCGAAAAGTCTGGTATAAAGCGACGGTAATAACCGGCTAATCCTAAGAAACTTCTAATCTCAGGAACTGTGGTCGGTGCTTTCCAATTCATAACTTCTTGCACCTTACTTGGATCAACTGAAACCCCATTCTCTAACGTAGAATGTGACCAAGGAAAGGAACTTCCTTCAACTGTAATTCGCACTTGCTAAACTTAGCATACAGCTTGATGATCCCTAAGTCTAGTCAAGACGGTTCTCGATGCTCTTCATGATCTTTCTCATTCTCGAGTACGCCAGAATGTCATCGATGAACACTACCACAAACTTATCCAATTACGCATGAAAACCATTCATCAAAAACATAAAGTATGCGGGAGCATTTGTCAAGCCAAAGGACATGACAAGATACTCATACAACCCGTGATCCGTGGAAAATGCGCTTTTCGTATATCCTGTGGCCTTATCTTGATCTCGATGATAACCGGATCTCAAATCTATTTTGAGAACACCTTGGCCTTGGATAATTGGTCAAACAGAACATCAATATGAGGCAAGGATACTTATTCTTGATGGTCACGCAGCGTTGAGTGGCCTATAATCTCACGCACATTCTCAAAGTTCCTCTTTCTTTTTCTTCACAAACAAAGCGGGATATCCCCATTCGCACTTGCTTGGCCGAATAAACCCTTTTTTGACAAATCTTCTAATCGCTTTTTCTTCACTCAAATTAGTTCATCTGGAGGCATCCGATATGGTCTCCTTGAAATCGGAGCTGTTCCGGGACTAACTCAATTCCAAACTCAATCTCCCTATCCGGGCGGACGACTAGGTAGCTCATCCGGGAATACATCCGAAATTCACACACTACCGGAATCGATGAATAGGAATGACCGTCAGCACATGTAACACTTATAAGGTCTGTTTCCCGAGGCAATGGTACTTGGAAAGTACCCTCACCCGAGGGATCCTTAAGGGTAAGTACTCGACTTCCAAAGATCTATGATCGCTCCCCAATCCTTCATCCAATTCATCCCTATAATGACATCCAAAACTAATCCAGGCATAACTATCAAGTTCACTCGGAACTTCCTGCTACCTAATTCAAGGGTTGCCCCTCGAACCATCCGGTTAGTCAAAACATCAGCCCCTGCTGAACTTATACGGTAACCATAACCCAATTCTGTGCATAGTTGTTCATGTTTCTGTGCAAATGCTTGACTCATAAAAGAATGCGATGATCTAGAATCAAATAGAACAACTGCAGGATTTTCGTTGACAGGAAACTTACCAGCAGTGACGGGCTCTCCCTCAGGAATTTCATCCACTGTGGTACTATGCACTCTAGCATATAAGTCTGCTGTTTCTTCTTGGGCGGGTACGGGCAAAACCTCGAGAAATGGCCGGGTTGATCACAATTATAGCAGGGTCCTCTCACTGTCCCGGCAGATCCCACAGTTCCCTTAGAACTGCCTTGTACCGCAGTTGCGGCTGCTTTGTTGGGCTGTACCGCCATCTTGTACGGCTTTTGAGGTCCACGGAAATTCTGACTTCTTGGCTGAGGTGGTCTGAACCTAGCGCCAGGTGCCGATGGGCGATATGGAGGACGACCTCCCATAGGTGCTCTAGCTTGGGACGAACCACCTTCAAAGGCTCTCTTGCGTGTCTTGGCTGCAGTGCTGGCGTTGTTATTCTTCTCCTGCTTCAGACAGTCGCTGATGAAGTCATTGAATCTGACACGGTTGTTGGTACCAACATGCTTCATCATTTTTGGATTGAGTCCCCTCTTGAAACTGGCTATTCTTTTAGCATCTGTGTCAACCATGTCGGGAGCATAGCGACACAAGTTGTTGAAGGCATGCAGGTATTGCGTCATGGTTTTGGTGCCATGGTTCAAAGCCAGAAACTCTCCCAACTTCATCTCGGTCAGCCCCTTGGTGGAATATAGACTCCACGGAAGGCCTCAAAGAAAACTCTCCAAGAAATCACATTTGAGAGGAAGGTGGTGCTTCCACCACATTCACGCCGGTCCTCGAATTGAAGTGCAAAGATACCCGCTTTTCGAACCTCGGTCATCCTCAACACACGGAATTTATCTTCCATCGTGTTAATCCATTCCTCAAAGATCGAGTGGCTCTGTTGCTTCCTTGAATACCGGCGGCCTGGTGTCCATGAAATCCTTGAAGTCGCTATATTGGTTCACTCCCATGCCACCACCTTGATTGTTACCACGTTGAACGTTGTTGGCGATGGTTCACGTAAAATCCTCCATGTTCTTTTGGGATTGTTCCGCATTACGCTGACTCCCGAGCAACTGTGCGAGGAACATTTCGGGGGTAAACGGGGGAGGAGGTGGCAAATGTGGTTCATGGGGAGGTTCATTGTTGTTGCCGTGGTTTCCACCATCACTACCACCACCATCGGTCCCCGCACCGCTAGCACCGGTCTCGGCTGACCTCATCACGTGGTTCGGCGAGTATTATTCGTCATCTGCATTTTTCAAAGAACAAGTAATGATTGTGTGAAGCTATAATAATTGCGAGTGAATAAAAAATTATGCCGTACTGAATTTACTGGAGAGAATAAATTCATACAATAAATCAGAGGCACAACAATCGCATCCCAATTAAAACAACAACACTTAATCAAATTACTTCAACGGCCACATCGCGTCCCATACAATCCAATTACCAAACATACATACATCGGACTTTTTATGCGTTAAGATATTGCATTCTAAATCAAGTTCCAACCATATGCCAAGTCTCATACGTTCAAAGCAACATACAATAGGTTACATGCCAACAAAAGAAAGGTCATTGCGACAGGACCTAGATACTAACGCAAGGCAACTAGCCTACTCCTCGGGGCCATCGTCGAGATCGGAGACGTCACCATCGCCCCCAGGTGAAACTACAGGCTCGTCCTGGTTGTCGTCGTCGATGTCCATGCCAGTGACGTTCGGTGGAGCATATGGGCCAACCCCATTGTAGAGCGCGCGTGAAACTCCTCGCAAAGTTGCCGTTGTATTCCTCTAGCTCATCGACTCTCTGCAGCAGAAGGTTTCTTGCGTTCTAGGCTTCATTCCTTTCCTGAACCAACTGTCCAATCATGCGGTCTGCATTGTTGTTGGCTTGAGTCAACGTATGCACTCACTGCATAGCTCTATCACCTCTCTCAACCGCCTGATCTCGCTGTAAGTTCATATCAGCCAACTACTCCTGCAAGCTAGCTATAGCACGTGCCTGTCTCTTCTTCTTCGCTTCTTCCTTTGAGCTTATCCTCATCACGCGCAAGCCAGTCAAAGTCCAGTAGGTACTCTCGAGACCCTCATACGCTCTGATGGCGGCGAACATAGCACTCATTGCCTGGTTGTCGCTAGCCTGTCCTTCAGCTGGACCTCTGACCAATGCACTTCCCTGAGGCTGAACCCAAATGGCATCACGAGGATCATCCCTAGGAAAAGTACCAGCCAGAGCTGCTGCAAGCTCACTGGGAAATCTACTCATAATGTCCCTGATGACACGGAAGGCTGCTCCCTCTGCACCCTCAGCTGGAGTGCGACCCTCAAACTCCAAATGCCAACCATCCCAATCTGGAGCATCCCCGAGAGCAGGAACCGTGATTTCCACCACTGCAAGTCCATCCTCTGCTAACTGGCTCTCATTCCAAGAGTACACCGGCTCTTGACCCTCTGGGTACCCCACATCATGGAGCACTCTCCAAAGCAAAGTTGGCATGCCAAACTCACTCAAGAAGGTGTCCGTGGTGCGGTGCTCCCTCAGGGCCAACGGACGTCGAGGTGCTCTTCCTCCGGTGGACTTATGGGCGGTCTGCTTCGTGCTGGCCATCTGTAGCAAAAGTTCTCTTATTACTTCGGGGAAACATTTTTTTAGGTGATACCACTTTTATCAAAATGAGAGAATCAATTTATAAGGGGAGGAATGCATGACATGAATGAAATGCACAAGTAACATGATGTATGAACGTGCCGTACGTTCTCACAAACTTAGGAAATAAATAATTTCTAACGACGAATTCGGTGGCATACAAACGATCTCTCAATACGTAGCTAATACGTTCTACACGATAGCGTTGTTATGTACCTGCAGAAGATTCATTTCAGCCCAATTCCCAATGAATGCATAAAAGCAGTAAAGTTTTATCTACACGCTCTACACGAATCCCCAGATACGTGTACAACGGTAGTAACTACCCGAACCATCGTCCTATTGACGGCATCGCCTCCATAGACGGAAGACCCATACATGAGATACCTTTGTAAAACATGCGTAGAACATGTAATTACTCTAGCATCATATAAGCACCCACCCTAGATCGGCGGTGTATCCGATCATGCTCTCACAACTCACACTTACCGAGGCGTAGAGGCAAATGATCCATTCATTACCACTCAAACAAGTGGCACTCATACAATAGCACGCCGTATGAGCGACGAAAGAGAAATATGATGCAAGAACCCCAGTCAGTACTTAATTAAGCCACCTAAAGTCCTTAACTGGGCATAAAGGATATGATCACTGGCACACTTTATATTTTTAAAATCACATTTTCCAAATGCCTTTTTGTTTTAAATACACTTGTGAACAGTAACACGCTAAACCATGCTCTGATACCAGCTGTAACAGAACTGACCAATTATACGAAATTAAGTGAGAAAATCATCCGCCAGGGCAGACGATTTAGCAAACTTAAGCTCGTATAACCCGGTAGTCCGTGAAATCACGAAGGATTTCAAACCAACTTCCATTCCAGCCAAGATCGTAATAAGTTTAGCGGTCACCATCACATATTACATAAAAGTTCACAATCTTAGATACATCAGAGTTTAAACATAATTATTACAAAACCAGTTCGAATAAAAGTAGCGGAAGCCATTTGTTCAAACCACACACACTCACGCGGAGTTCAAATATAGTGCCAGCGAATGATCATCTCCAATAAAAGCATTAGACGAGACGTAAGGAATGACCATGCCCATGGTCCTAAGCATCACCCATCGCAGGATAAAGGCAGTTGATACAATAGCCGTAATACATCTGCCCATCTGCAACAAGTGGGAATAAAACCCTGAGTACGAGAAGGTACTCAGCTAGACTTACCCGACATAACCGAAAATAAATGACACCAAGTATCATGAAGGCTTTATAGTAGGGTAGCGGACTCATTTGCAAAAGAAGCATTTTTAGCATTTCAAGAACCCTTCTAAAAGCATTATTGTCAAGTTAATTATTATTAACCTGTCGACTAGATTTGCACCTATACTAGAGCACACATATGATTAAGCAGATAATGATAACCACTGATCATTAAACAACTTCCATACTGTCATATTCACTATAACTGTCCAAGTGTTCCATAACATTTACTACGATAAAGTCACTCAAGTCAAGTGCTCACTATCCAGGAGCGATGGCGATTCGAATCGATTCCTAACCAGCTGGTGATTTATTCCTTACACAAACCTCACTCACCCGCTAAAGTGAGATATTGATCACCGAGTCAACTTTCCAGGTATCTCGAGTTTGCTAGGAACCACATGTACCCGGGGGCCGACCGACTGCACTTTGGTCTTATCATCCCGCCCCCGTGTCCTACCACACCTGCTCTGGCATAGTGCGCTGCGGGCAATCTACTCGGCCCGAAAAATCTCCCAGCTTCGCGGTCGGAAGGTACTTTATCCGGCCAGCTAAATGTAAGGCATGCGTTCAACATGACTCGAGGCCCAACAACGGTCGGTCCTTAATCGACACAGACGGAAACACTACAATCCAAAACTCTGCAAGTCTCCGTCCGGTCTCAACTTCATTTAACACTTAGTTATATCATGACTTCATAGTCATCCAAGCAGATCCAGGTAACCACCTATAGCTCGCAGGTGACAGGAAATCACCCGACTTCTACCGATCTAAGCCAGCTAAGCATTGACTCGACTGCGGATACCAGGGTAACAAGGATATAGTATAACAAAGGTAAACAAGGTATAATGCAGCAACGGTTGCAAACAACTCCTGAACGTAATGCATCAATTTAACGTAAAGCATTTAATGAAATCATTGCAAACCAGGAGAAAGATGCTCCGGGGCTTGCCTCTCTCGAAGGAGCTCGAACGGTGATCGGGGCACTCCGGAAGTTCCTCAACGTCCTCCTCGTCGGCTTCTGTCACTTCCTGCGGCTGCACCTCGAACTGCTCCTCGGGCTCCTCGGGAATGACGATTGGGTTCTCGGTTTGCGATCCTGTATGATGCAATACGTGTAAGTGCCTATGCAATCGGTGCATCGGATGAGATGAATACAATGGATATGTTCGAATGCAAGGTAGTCACATCATCCAAGAAAATATGCCACAAACACATGTCATCTACTGCATTCTCTTCTACTACTAATAGGTTAAGTCAACACATCTTATCAAATGCTTCAAAGATACACCAAAGCTAACATTATTAACTCACTTGCATTAAAGAGGATTATTTTATTTCATTTGAAACTAGGGCTACAACAGCAACCTATATTTCTGGTGCTTATAAAAATCTAAGAAAATTACAGTAGCATAGTAATACTCTAAGTAGACTACCATAAAATTTTCATGGCATTTGGATAAGTAAAATAGTCTACACAAAAATGACAAGCTATGGCATGATCATGAACATGTAAATACTTTGTACTGTGAAAAGTGTCAAACAATAGAATTAGTATTTTTCCTATGTTCTTCATAGCATACAACGACTGTATAAAATTTATCACATGTATGTTTTATACAAAGTTTTCTCTTTACAAAAATAACAAAAATTAGCCATTAAAGGCACTTGAACTACACTTCAAAATTTTCCCACAGCACATGTATGAAACTTATTTTTTTAGGAAGTACATGACATAAGAAGATTAACAAACTTGAAATCAAAATTTTCTGAAGCCTGTATATTTTTTCTACATATTTTCAAGTTATCAATGATATTCATGACTAAATAAAATTCTACAAAAAGTATCTCTAAAATGACATGCAATAATTTTCCCAAGTAGATCTGCTGATAAGGAACCTAGCAAAATTTGTTTCAACAAATTTGGAGCAAATTTGAGTACCCAAACATTTTTTAAACCATTTCAAATAATAAAGAATAAATTGAAATCATTTATTCAAACGCCATTGGCCAGCCCGAACGGCTTAGGGCGGCCCACGATCTGTCTTCACGCCCAGAACAGCGCAGCAATGACATCTCCATCCCCTCAGCAGCAGCAAGCGGCCGACAAACGGGGCCCGCACGCCAGCGAGAGAAAACAGGGGACGGAGAGGGACGACGGCGCGGCAGCTGCGAAACTCACCGACGGCGAGGTCCCCGGCGAAATGGAGGGCACCAACGTGCTCCCCATGCCAAACCGCGCCGGATAGAGGTGAATAGGGAGGCAGTCAGGGGGGAAAAAGGCTCGGCGACGGTAATGGCGGAGCGGCGGCGCGGGTAGTCGCCGGTGGAGCATCTCCGGCCCGGCATGGTGAAAGGAGGCGCTCGGGAGACTCAACGTCGCCGTGCGGTGCTTGTGCTTGTGTAGTAAAGGTAGGAAGAGGAGGAGCGGGAGGGAGTCCACGGAAGCGGAGCTCACCAATGAGCTTCGGCCGCGTGCTCGGCGAGCAATTCCCAAGGACGGGATGCTTACCACGGCAAAAGCAAATGAGAGCACGGGTGCGCGGGTGACGGCGGAGTCAGAGGCTAGACGGAGTGGTCACCCGGCGAGGAGGTGGGCGGGCGAAGCGAGCTCCGGCAAGCGCGGGTCTTGTGATGGCGATGCGGCGAGGGCGACGGTGAGAGGAGAAGTGAGGAGCGCTGGAATGCGGTGGTAGCGATGATTCAAGTCATGGCCAAGCAGCGCCGCTGCGCCATGGCTGTGGACGCGGTGTCGTCGCCGCCGTCGACGGGTGGCGCCATCACTGGTGGGCAAGCCTCGACGCGGTCGGGCGCTGGGCGCAGGTGAGCAAGCGCGGCGAGGCGAGCCAGGCCTCTGGGGATGCTGGCTGGCCGGCCTTGGCCAGTGGGCTGTGAAGCGGGCGGCGGCCCGCAAAGGAGAAAAATCCTTTTTCCAAATATATTTTCAAGGAAATTTTTAAATGCCATCTTTCAAATATTATTTTGAGCAAGAAAATGACCTCTTTTGAAAATGAACCAAAAATGAAAGTTGCTTAGAATTTAATTCTCTACAACTTTGCTTTTAGGACCACAGCCAAATTCTTTCTAGATTTTGAATTGTAAGATCAAAGTCCACGTTTAGCTCAAAACCCTAATTTTGGGAATTTATTTTTAAAGCCAAATTTTGAATTAATTTGAATACAAACATTGCTCCAAAAATTGAACTAAACATTGCTAGATGATTTACAATAGTATCCAAACATGTTTTACTAACCTAGCAATAAAATTCAGGGCAAAACAATTCTTAAACAGGTGTATGCAACATTCAGGTTTCACGCATGTTTCAGATGTTTCAAAGCAATGTTTCAATTATTCACATGATTAAGCATGTATGATTTGGATGCTTGATGATGCATGATATGCATGATTTGCAGTGCCTAAATGTAGGCATAACACCGGGGTGTTACAGGCAGCACCCCACTCCTCCCTCATGGCTTCCCGTCTCAGCGTCTCCTCACCTTGACTAGCCCTCGGGTTGGCCCCGCCTACTGGTGTTGGGCTGGCCCAAACCACGACGGGGCGTGCGAAGGCGGAGCAGCCTGCCTGCCTCCCCGGCGGCGCCCCACTTATGCCTTGGAATGGGTCGTGATCCGCTCCAAGCCCTACTCCAATCCTGTGTGATTAGGTTGTAAGCCCGATCCTGTTCCAACTTGAAACTATAATATATAGTCCGATCCAATCCGATCCTTCACTTCACTCTATCCTAACCCAGTCCTGATCCTTTTAGATCCTATGGGCCGATCCAGTCCTGACAATCCAAGGGCCGGCACATATTATATTCAAATGTGACGATCCAAGGGCCGGCACATATATTAATCCAGTTCAGTTAATTGACAGACAATCAATAAATTACATCCAGTTCGATTACAATGGAATTAGAACAAGCAAACACAAAAGTTCTGCAGATTGACTAGCGAGTTGCTGGAAGAGGTACAAGATTATCATAGTACTGGCGAGTTGCTTCCTTTAACCATTTGGAGTGAGTGTGCAGCCTAAACACCTGCAAATGAATCAAATATACATATGTAAGGGAAGAATATATATTTTCAACAATCTTACAGTACAAGGATTTCTACACCCCTTTCCCGTTCCCTCAGCTACAATAACAGATCAGTATAGCTGATTGGCAACTGATTGTGATAACAGTTATATAATAACTTCAAAACTGCAGTCCAAAAACGACCTCTAATGAAATCTATGATGCAGCAGAATGAACTTAATGCTGAATTTAGGGAATACAAGCAACAGAAGTACCAAAATATGTAGGATACCACCTAAGTCTGAAATGACATCAAATATCTATCTCATACGGAGTTTCTGATATTGTGCACTCTGGCTAGATAACACACAAACCCAATAAATCAGTTGTTTTAAATCACTTTCCTACCCACTTCGATTAACTTTGCCCTAACCAAATCAAGTAAACCCAGCACTTCTACAAAGCAAGCGAGAACCAGAAAAGAAAATATCATGTGAGCTTAGTTACATAGACCTGCTCTCTACCAACCACACAACAGCAAGCAATCGAATAGCCAAGCTCTTGACAAAACGAAATTGTCTTCATGTGTTAACATGGCCACCTATAATATAATTACTTTGGAATCTTGTACTCTATCAACTAGAAAAAAAATCCCAAACAAACAAAATAAAGGTAATATGTGTAATTATCACCAGATCATAAAAAATTCTCACACCTGATAACAAAATAAATGAAAAAAGTTCAGAGTAACTGATTGGTAAAGATGTAAGTATTTGCCTATAAATAGAGTGCTCGCTGCAGCTTTTCTAGGTTGCAGGTGTGGCTACAAACAAACAACTAAACAACTAAAACCTATTTTAGGTAATACGTGAAGCTGGAATCCACTTAGTCATATATTAATGTAGTGGTTGATCTGACCATAATCCAATACCAAAAAAATATGCAGTGAAGCACGGCTGATTCAAATAAGTCAATTTACTACTAACTGTAAAAGTGATATTGACTCATGATACTGGTAACCTGTACGTATTTTTTCTAAATTCTAATCATGCATCCATAATACTAAAACAAAGCTTGCAAAAGGTGGCAGATGAGAAAATCAGGTTACTGCAACTCTGCAGGACCCTACCCTGAACTCTAATCTACTTTGTGCAACGAAGATCAATGTTTCAGGTTCATTACAGTCTCAAATAGAGCAGACGTGATCAAACATATCAGAGCGGGGATCTGAGAAATAAAATATACCTTGCTTTTATGAAGGTCTGAACTGTAAACTCAAGACATGATCAATCAACCAAATCCAGCTATGCCGAAAAACAATATTGCTTTACACCAGAGAAACAATTGTACAACAAGTATTTCTCCTACAGAAAACTGTTTCTAACTGTCTCCCAGGACTGACAGAACCCAAAATTGGAAAGGGCGCTATGGAAACCTAAACCAATATAGTTAATCCACTCCAGATTGCAGGATAGAAAAGCATAGCCACTATAATTTTTGTGTTTGTATATGAAAGATTCGCTCATCCACATACACCAGAGCAATTGAGATAAACCAATATCAACAATTTTCTTTATGAATCATACCATTCACCACGAGCAAAAATGAAAATTTTCTATCTCGAAATACCAGCACCAGTTTACTCATCAAATTATTTCAACATCAAGCAGTCGGATTTGCATCTAGAATCTAGAAATAACTAAAGCACGGGAAGCAATAGGGACAGAGAAGCAGCCGAGCCAACTTGTTCAGCAGCCAAGAAGTCACCTCACCTCCGTGCGGGCTCTCTGGAGTGGTAGGATCAATCGGACAGTGGGCACGACTAGCGGCGGAGGTGTGGGCTTAGGAGGGCCTTGGGCTTCTTCTTCTTCTTGCTATTGGAGGACGAGGAGGGCTTATTCTTGGATGGCGCGGGCACGGAGACCTCGGCGGGCTTGGCGGCGGAGAGGCGCGCTGCGCGTCGGAGGACGGATCCTGGCAACAGATGGATATGAGATGGGGCTCGACGAATCGCTGCCGCCGCCGCCCCGACTCCTCAACCCGCGCCGCCGCTGCCTCTTAGCTCCTGAGGACGCTCCCGGCCCCTCGACGGGACTCTGCGAGGGAGACGCAAAGGGCAGAATTCGTTTCCAGGATCCTTGGGCGCGACCCTCTTCCAACGATCCTTCCACCGACTCGGGCCATGGCAACAACCCAGCCCTTTTACGAGCCAATCCAATCCAACTCGACCCTCTTGTATACATGGCCCATTGACAATCCGTAAAGTAGTAGGCCTGTGAGTTGGGGGGCCCTTTCAGCCCTTAGGTTTACACAATCCATTCCCAGGCATAGGCCCACTCCTCCCTCACGACTTCCCCGTCTTGTTGTCTCCACACCCCGACTGGGTGGGCTAGGGCGGCCTGATTCGTGCCTGGACTGAAGGCCAGGCCCGTAGCCCTAAGAGGCACGACATGACGTGCCGGCCCGAGCCTTATGGGGCGTGCCGCATGGACCCGTGCCATGTTGGGCCGGCTTGGACATCTATACTCGGGATTCGGAAGAATACCGCCCCCGCACGTTGGTCCAGCGGCATTCTGGTTCCCCGGAGCCAGCGGCAAGGCACCTCTACGGCGGCTGGCGTCAAGAATGGGGAACGGACGCCTCGACCCAACAAGCCCCACCAACCCTCCTCTCTTCCTACGTTCCTCGGTTCCTCCTCCCCGTCCTTCCCCCCACGCCGCGGCGCGATGATACAGCTCCTCTTCACGCTGCTAGCGGCGGAGGGCGCCGTGGCGGCGACACTACTCTTCAAGACGCCGCTGCGGAGGCTGGCCGTGCTCGCGCTCGACCGCCTCAAGCAGGGCCGTGGGCCCGTCATGGTGCGCACCATCGCGGCCACCGTGCTTGTCGTGCTCGCATCCAGCCTCCACAGCATGGCCAAGATCCGCGGCCACGCCGAGGGGGAGCTCGACGGCGCCGGGGTCGTGGGGCTCACTCCCACCGACCAGGTCCTTCTTGCGCGACACCTCCTCGAGGCCTCGCTCATGGGTACGCACGCGAGCGTCTCTGGAATCTTGGTTGAATTCATTCACCCTCCTCTCTCTCTAATCAATTTGTTCGATCGTCCTGATGCCGTGTGCCGGTGGTTGTGAACTTAAAATGTCAGAGAGTCCATGTGTAAGGAGGGAAATTTCAGAATTTGACACCAATTTCGCGTGCCTCACCTATTAAGAGACTTAATTCGCACGCCTTTCATTAAATTATTTGTCACCAGGCACACGAACTCTTTCAGTTTAGGGGACTTTCTTATTTATATGTCTATTTTCTTTTTCTTTTTTTAATTCTTTCTTATTTACTACCCCCATCTAAATGGATATCTTTGCCCGTAATCTTCTATCTCCATCCATGCATAAAAAAGAATCGCCCTGGGGAATTCGCGAATTCGCTATTGCTTGCTGCCAAAGAATTGCCCCGGGGAATTCGCCGATTGCTTACTGCCGGAATTCATGTTCACTGTGAAGGCATGCAAATTGAGTCCCTTATTCAGTGAGGCACGTGTACTTAGTGTCAAATCAAATTCTGACCTCAGGGTTGATACCTGGTTGGCTCCAGTTACTTATAGGACTTGGTTCCACTTCAACTAACTATAGGATTTCAGTTTGGAACCTCCTATCCAAACAGGTCCTCGGGATGAAAAATATGTATCACAGCATCTCGAGGCACCAATGAACTGAGGCTGTCTCATTTATCAGCAACGTTTTCATTCATGAAATACTATGCTCTATATAACTTTAATACTATGTTATCTTGTTCTGTATCTTAGTGTGCTTTCATAACATAAATCATTTTGTTCTAGAGACCTCTGTATCATGCAAAGTCAAACATTGCAGAAATTAAAATTCTGAAGAGTTTCACATAGAGTATATTAAAAAAAATGGTTTCATAAATAATGGAATAAAATTTGGGTTTGCCCAGTTGCCTTTCACTTAAGGTGTTAATAATCATTTCTTATTCCAGTATGGGTGTATAAACAATTGACAGAAGCGTTATTTGGCATGGAAAGTTTTTGATGGCACAGTACCCTTTTTCAGCCATCGAATTCAATATTGAGCGTGTGGCAGATCGTTTGAACATGTCAAGAAATACAAAAATAAGTAACCTTCTTCCTGTTGTGCCCTTATGTTCTCCTAACTACACTCTGTATCTTCAGTTGTGGCTTAATTATAGAGATACAAATGATCTTACGGATGTTCATAGAGACCTCATCTTTGGTTAGAGCAGAAAATGGACAAAAATTCTCTCAGAATATGGTTGCGTTGATTATTTGTTTATGAATCCTAAATGGTGTCTTCTTCCCACATCCATTTCTTATTTGGTGATGCAGGTCATTTGTGTTCTTAATTCTATAGTTGTTTGTTGTTCAGTTGAGATCGATCCTGATTCCTGAGTATGCGTAAACATAGCTTCTTTTTTTGACATCCAAAGACTAAGGGTCCTAGTATGGTTGAATCCCAAGCCCTACAAAAATTGTAGAAGAGACTGTGGAGGTTCAAAATTATTTTACATATCATTATGGCATTATTTCTTACAACTGTTTTTGTGCTAACTATAGAATTAATGAGTTTGGAAAGTTTTTGGGTTACCTTTCCTTGATATTTGCGTCATATGTAGTTTTTTATCATCTTTAGGTTTGTTGATTTTTTTTCATATTTCACTCAGTAGCCATTTAGAGATTAAGTTGGTATGTGCTCTCATATCGCGAACGGGCCTCAAGTTGAGTTGATTAGGTGGCTCTAGTAGCACTTCTCAGGTCCTGGTTTGACTCCCTATGGCAGCAAAATTCAGGCTGGGGTTAAAAAAAAATCTCATGCCAAAGCACAGGTTTAAGCACGGACCTAGGTCATTGGTCACACTCACAAGGGTTATGGTGTCGCTATGTAAGGGTGGGCCAGGGGTTCGGGGGTTTTTCCGACCTGTGTGAGAAGGTCTTCCCTATCACACAATGCTCGGGGGTTGTCTTACCACCGCAAGACTAGTTTTTTTGTGCTCTCATATATGCTAACTTATTTAACACTGTAAAGACCAATGTTTTTGAGGCGCCGCGGCGAGGCGCGGCGCCCGACCCCCTTCACAACGCCTAGGCGTTTGTGGCGGATGCCTAGGCGACGCCATACACATATTGTAAGGCGTTGTAAGCTAGAATTTTATATACTAGTGGAGCACATAGATACCTCGTTTGTTGCCAATTCTTGAGCCCACGTTCCTTTCTTTCCTTTCCAAAAGCTCTTCTCCCGCACTAGTGCAGAGCGAAGCGCATAACAGAACAAAGGAGCACATACATATACTAGTGCAAGCCAGACAAGCAGAGCGGCATAAAGCAGAGCACGAGAGATTTGAAAAGGGCCCACGGAAGACAAGCAGAGCGAGTGGGCGCGCCCGACGGAGGCGCAGAGAGCAGAGAGCAGAGCAGACAAGCAGAGAGCAGACAAGCAGAGCAGACCATGCGGAAGGGCCCGACGGAGGCGCAGTCAAGCGGAGATGCAGGGGCGGAAGGGCCCGACAGGCTCCACGGTAGGGGCGGACGGCGAGATCAGTGGGCGGCTCATGGCAGGGCGGCCGGCCGGTGAACCTGGCGAGTCCACGCCAAATGGAGGTCGAGGTACGTCCGCCCGCCTTCTCTCTCTCCCTCTCGCTCGCGACTCGCGGTGAATGACTCAAGCTTCGATTTCCCACGAAGAAGCTACTACCGCCCAGCCGATCGATTTCCGCACCTCGGTCGATTTCCATGGGGCGCGCTCCTTTTGGCGCCCTTCCCCTACGACCGGCATCCGGCGTCCGTGGCGCGGTTGTAGGCGTCCGCCCGACGCCATTTGCGCCTAGGCGACGCCTAACCCTATGAGGCGGACGCCATACACGCTGAGGTCGTGGCGACCCCAACGCCCAGGCCCTCGACCACGCCTTGTCGCCTAGGCGACGCCTAGGCGACGACTAGGCGACGCCTCAAAAACATTGTAAAGACAGAAGTAGCATGGTCAAGTAAAAAACTAAGGTAAAGGTATCTTCCATGAATCAGTCAAATAAAGACTTTATTCAATCTATGTACTTCCTCATGTACTTAATGCTTTGCTCCTGGAAAATTTGCAAGTTTGTCTTGTGATTTTCTCGCTTTCTTGATCATTTAGATCGCCTAGTTTGTCTAATTCAGATTAAAGTTTTGGGATACGCACTGCCTTTCAATATGTCACAATGAAAAAAAAATCACAGCAAAGTATTTGATGTTCTATTACACCATTTGTGCAGTTTCGCAAGCAATTTTTATTCACAACATTGCATTCTTTCAGGATACTCCTTATTCCTTGCTTTAGTCATTGATCGGCTCCACAACTATGTCAAAGAAATTCGAAGGCTCAAGAAGAAATTGGAAGCTGTGTCAAAAGAGAATAAGACAATGCTAGAGGAAGCAACACATGGAAAGCCAGAAGAGAGCAAGCCTGACCAGAAAGACATTTTCGATGCCAAGGATAATTAAGTATGACACGCGCTCAAGGTAAATCTACTCTTGCCCATGTCATATATAAATGTAATTGTGATGACAGGTGAACTTACTCGTTTGATTCTACATCCACAGAGACTCCTGCCATCACTGCTTATGTCTGAATAGGATGCCGGCCACTGATAATCTCCCATTTGAGAATTAGCATTTGTACATGAATGCTCGGTTACAACGTGCTGAATCTCTTACAGCAGGCATCTGGCCGGCCTAGCGCTGGGTGATGCCCATCTGTAAATACATGATGCTACTGCTTGAAACTAAATGTTAGTCGTGTCCTCGTGTGGCCAAATTTCATAATGCTACCATGTCGGTATTGTTCTCAGTATCCAATGTAACGCTGGTACTGTGAGGACTAAAGACTGAAGATTGTGTTTCTGCCTGAGCAATGCATTTCTGTGTAACACACATGGGCCTCTATCGGCTGGTCTTGCAATGTGAAGTGCCACCGTGACCAAGCCCCTGGCACCTGTGTTTGTTTTATATAAGGTTCCGAGCTCATATTCATTAAGAGGAAGTATGTTCAATATAAAGGCCCCGTTCGCTTCGCTGAAAAAACAAGCCGAAACACTGTTCCTGCTGACTTATTGTGAGAGAAAAACACTGTTCCGACTGAAAAAACAAGCTGAAAAAGATGGATTATAAAAGAAGCGAACAGGGCAGCCAGGCAAGACAATGGAGCACAAATTAGGTTTACTGAAACTTGTGTTCTCGCATGAGAGAATTCGGGGGGCATTGGTGGCTCATCGACACCTATATCCATGTACTTTTGCGAAACGCACTGTACCTTCGAGAAACAAACCTGCAGTCTAGAGTCTACCCAATTGCCCCGCTCCCACACAGGCAGAGGAGCGCAGCTGGATCTTTGGGGAGGTGGTGTTCGGCCGTGGCGGGCGTGGCCATGTCCTGCCACTTGTTGGTCTCACCTGTTCAACCTGAGTAGTGGCTGCAGGAATCCCAGCGATCTGGACTCCCTCACACCTGGCCGGGATCTAAGGGGGGCGCGCCAGCCCCATACAACCGGGCGCATCAATGGAAATATGGGGAGGGTGACGGAGAAGAAGAGGTGGAGGAAAGAAGAAAAATAGAGAGAGAGGGGAAGAAAAAGAGATCAGCCCCCCCCTTCAATCATATTCTGCATCCACCACTGCTCACACCAACATGGCCGTCGTCATTGGTCCTCACCCTCATGCCTCATCCACACGTCAAGCCAGCCACAGCTCCGTGCGTTGACCTTGAGCCTAGAGTCTCCTTCGGGCTAACGAGTTTGCCATTTCTGTAGTGGTGCCGACTGGATGTGGATGCGGTGATGTGCGCGCTCGTGGGTACTAGTCCCACCTTTAGCATTGCTTGGTATGTTTTGCTTCTATGCTGCAATGCAATGGCTAATGTTGTGGTCCTCTTAAGTCTTCACTAGGGATAATGATGGGCCAGGGTTGTTGCTAAGCATATTACTATAGACTTCAAGTAATGCATATACTCCTAAGAAAGCTTCATATTCGCTCGACCATTGATTCACATTTCTTCTACAATCGATTTTAGAGCTCCATGCACAACTGCAATTTTTTTCCAATAGATTGTTTTGCTTTTATGGTGCAATGCTATGGCAATATTCTCGTCCTCTTAGGTCTTAATCGGGGATAATGATGGTCCAAAGGTGGTGCTGTTATGATATGGCTATGAACTTCTAGTAATGCATATATTCTTAAGAAAGCTTTCAAACTCCTCAGCCATGGATTCACATTTCACCCTAAATCATAGGGATTTTAATTGTTTCATGTGGCTTAGAGGAACTGTTTAGTTTTCTTGTGAACAACAAAGAGGATATTCCTTATGGGTAGTTGGTATTCACCTTTTCTAACTGTTGTTGCAATGGTTGATTTTGGTATTTATGTTGGGGACTGTTGTACATTAGTGAAGCTTATGTGCTCATCCTGTTGCAAGCATAGTTAGTTAACTAATACTTTAGTTAGAAAGGTGCCTCAGATTTAGTAATGTGTTAATGGTAGGTGTTTATGCATCCGAATGACTAAGGCAAAAGGTCTATGATGTGCTACCAAGGGCTTTTTCAGTTCGCAACAAAAATCACCTTGATAAATGATAAATAGAAAGCACAAGAAGAGATAAATTCACATAAGGCCACAATAATTGTCAACATGATAGCACCAACCACAGTAATTGCCGACGACCGGAGATTGGGAGGGGGACGGGGACTCCGGCGACGGAGCCGCTCCCACAGACAAGAGTGTCGCAGGCGGGGCGCGCTTCGGGCTCGCTAGGGTCTGCTGGCCCCATACCATGCCACCTTCATTGGAGGAGGCTCCGTGGAGTCGTGACCAATTGCGGTCGGTGAATATTCAGGAGATCATTCAACCCGGGAAAGTGGTGCCCTCAGGAGAGAATTCTAGGCCGGAGAAGGGAGTAGACTTAGGTTCGTCGGCTCACGGCGAATTAGTAGCTAGTTCCTCTTCTAGGATCGATTTTGCTCGGGACATCGTTCATGGAGTCTCTGCTTTTTTGCTGGGTGAGGGATAGGAGAGTTGGATCCCTTGCCCTCGATTGCTCAGAGCAACAGATTGGGTAAGGGCGCCCATCGTTGCTTGACCATGGCGCTTGGAGGATTTGATGCTTGGATTACAGATCCCACAGGTTATTGTCCAACTACCAAGGGAGTTAGGCAAATTGCTCGGGAGCTCTTAACTAAAGACATTAAGCAACATTTGTTTGGGGATGACCCTGTGCTCAAGGAGCTTGCTGATGCGTGTGATCGGTTGGAGGTCTCTATGGATAGAATGGCTCAATGGGGGGTTGAATCTGCCATAGTTGAGCGGGAGCTTGGAGAGGAATCTGGTCAGGCGCGAGAGGTAGAAGACGGTTACGAATTTGGTCTGGCCCAGGATGAGAGATTTGGACATTCTTGGAAGCCCTGTTGTACCGGGCCGAATTGGATTTGGATACCCAAGGGCTGTGTGGACCTGAGCAAAGGCTATCTTGCCCCTTTGGAAGACATCCGTAGATGCGGCCACTCTGCTTGTAGGGTTAAGGTTCTTCTTGATCTTCCTCCATTGTCCAAATCCTTCGCATGCGTCGTGTCAGAAGGGGAGATGGTGAACCGAGATCAGCCATGGCCAGTGGGGAAACACCGGCAAGAGGAGTGGATGGATGAAGATGACCTATTGAGCGGAGATCTATACCAGGAACAAGATCTGAGGCGGCAGTTGCAACGGGGGAATCGGTTCCAAGGGGATCCAGATCGCCTAGGCTACAAAGGGAGAAGAACTAAGGGCTATGGCGGCTGTGGTGTGGAACCAGGTGACAGGGAGAGTGAAAGAGGTGCGGGCAACAAAGCCTACAACCAAGGGAGGTTGGAGGCTAGCCGCAGTTACAATCAGCAAAGAGGTTGGCATCAAATCAACAAGGAAGCTCTTCTCAGCAAGGGAATTGGAACCGCATGAGCGTCGTCAGGGACAATAGAGTTGGAGAGAAAGTGCTTGGGACAAGGGAGTTGCCGTCACCAATGAAGGTATGAAATCCAATATGCCTGATCTCAAGTGGTTTCGTTGCTTAGGCTTGGGTCATCATCAGTATGAGTGCACAAACGAGCTAGTTTGTTACAAACGTAAAGATAAAGGTCATATGGCTGTTGACTGCAAATTTGCTAGTAAAAAGCTGATGATGTATGGATTTGGTATTCCGGGGCAAGGTTTTTATGCTTTTGATTTACCTGAGGCAAAGGGTAAAATTAATCGAGCCACCATATTGATTACTATCTTGGAAGGTGAAGCCAATGGAGCGTAAATTGGATCGAGAAATGAAACATCTTGTGAAAGCTACATGGGACTTCAATGTTAGAAAATTTGATAAACAGGAATACATTGTGGTGTGTTCCTAACCATGCTTCTTTGGACACCTTGACTAAGCTCTCATGTTTTGAGATGTCTCTATATGGGTTAAAAGGTAAACTGGAGAAATCTTCTCTAGATCTTACAGCTTCTTCTATGCTGCACACTGTTTGGATCAAGATCCATAATGTTCCTGGGATTGTCAGAGAAGTTGAAATTGCAAAGGAGTTGGTTACTCTTGTTGTGGAACCTTTGGTGGTAGATGAGTTGAGCCTAATAAGAAATGATCCTCTGAGAGTTCAAGGGAGATACAGGAACCCTGCTGCCATAAGAGGGTATATTGATTTCTTCTTTAATGGAGTAGGCTGTAATCTCAAATTTGAAGCTGCAGGTCACCAAGGTTTCGGCAAAGGGGTGAAGGGTGGTCCTCTAGGTCCTGGTCCTAGGAAGCCTGATGACTCTCAAAACAGGGACAAGGATGATAATAAAAAAGGGGGACAAATCTAAAAGGAGCAGTGAGAAATTTGATAGGTTTGGCAAGATATAGATAAGGAAATGGATTCTAGCCATGATGGCTCAATGTAGGAGGGGCTGAGAGACAGTGGTACACACCAGATGTTGGGAGGTGATTGCTCTCTGGCTAGTCCAATAGCTGCCTTCCATCCCACCAAAGGGCTGCTTACCATGAGTCAAATCATTGTGGAAGGTGTTAAAGTGGTGGAAACTATAACCCATGATGTTCCTCAGAATGATTACCATGATATCAGCAACCTTATGAATCAAACTGAGGAGGACAAGCAAGTTGATGGGAAATCAAAAGGGATTCCTACCAAAGAGAGTGAAAGGCTAGTGCCAAATGAGAACCAGATTATTGTCCATGGAGCTCATGGGAAGCATCTAATGGATAAATGCAAGTGACCTTCTCTATCTCTGCCAACTGAAGTTCAGGAAAATGAAGCTCTTGGTGTGTTGACCCAAGAAGAGTCTTTGTTTTCCCTAGAATTTACCCAAGGAGGAGGGTCTTCCGGGGATCTGTCCAGAACACACCAGAGTAATTTTGGATTGTTTGGTCAGGGGGTTGGAGTCTTCTGCAGTGAATACCCAAGAAGAAGAAGACCTAATGGATAACATCTCTGTCCTAAGCAGAAATTCTTATATGGATGAAGGGGAGCAAGGGTGGCAGTAAGAAATATCTGAAATCCATTTCTTTCATGCACCAATAAATTCACGAATAAGTTCCTCCGTATCGCCATACCATCCTGTACACAGGTTCAAGTATATATATGTAAATATTATTACCTATCACACGGGTAATACTGCGTGTCTTATTGAGGTCAGCACGTCCGAACATCTCGCCCAAAGAGTCTAGCATCTGGACCTCACGTTTGTTAGCGTTTATAACATCAAGGTGCCAGTGTAAACCGGTAACATTTATTGGAAGGAGCACCTATCAAATCAAATAATAAACATTTTGTCGAGCATAAAAATTTAATAATCAAAGAACAATACATCATTTAAAAAAATTGCTACCATGTCATGGTCCAAGTAAGCTAGCACCCTTTGACCTAACCTAGGACGCCGGAAAGTGCCACAGTTAGGGTAATTGGCTTCAATTGTTTCATCCTTTTCCCCATCCGCGTTATGAGTGTAGTTATGCGTTATGCACGCACTTTCAAGATAGACCATACCTCCTGGCCTCTTTATCAAACCCTCCTGAGCTTTCAGCAGCTTATATATAAGCATATATGATCTGCATACATTGAGCCATTAGAAAGAAAGGACATTGAAGTTGCCTACGTTTGATTGAGTACTATGACTTGCATCTATCACCTCGTCACACAAGAATTCATATGGCTCAAGAAGACTGTAACACCGTCGGTGTTATACCATAAATTATTTACTAAAATATGTCATGAGCATCATGTTTATGTGTTAATGTATGTGATAAAGTGTGTAGATTAATTTATGTAACTCAAAACAATCAACTAGAATGCGAAACGAAAGTTGATTCGATAGACATGTTATATCACTTAGGGTTTAAAACCAATTTTTATTAAGCAAAGATGCTATTGAACATGTATGTGGTACTTAAATAAAGTTTGAAGTACAAAATTTGTAGATGACAATGAAATACTTGCGGTCGAAAAATGATATTACTAGCTAATATTTCCACTAGCTTAGAAATCGCAAATAGAAATC
Organism: Miscanthus lutarioriparius; assembly: GCA_904845875.1. Taxonomy (NCBI): domain Eukaryota; kingdom Viridiplantae; phylum Streptophyta; class Magnoliopsida; order Poales; family Poaceae; genus Miscanthus; species Miscanthus lutarioriparius. The sequence continues at coordinate 32,354 of CAJGYO010000060.1, read as the reverse complement.
AAATTCAGCTCAAAAACTTAGAAATTTTCAAGTCTGCCGATTGTTCGACATTGCTATGTTTATCAATTTATTGTGAGAGGTTGGGTTAAGTAGTGGTATAGTGTTATAGCTCATTTTGGTAGTCTCATTGTTGACACCAATTTTGGCATACCCAAAAATGTGTGAAAACATTTATACCATATTATATAAAATGGTATAGATGATTAAGTTTTATATGAATATGATATAGGCAGATAAGGAATAATATAACATCGCTAAAGAGAAAAAGAAGGTGGAGCAAAAAGAAAAAGGGGACACACATGTACATATATGCATGAGCGTGTTCACGTCTGGAAAGAAAATAAAACTAATGTGTGTATATATATATATATATATATATATATATATATATATATATATATATATATATATATATATATATATATATATATATATATGAGGTTGGCTATGAAATATAGTGCACACAAATATGCACGATGAGTGAAGGTGTATACCTATATAGAGTTCTGAATTCTAAAGGGCGTTGACAGCATAATCTATCATATAAGTGACGTGGTGATTATTATAAAGGAGAAAGAAAAAGATAATGACTTATGCAAATGTATATGCACGTACGAAACAAGTCTGACCATGGATACTCTCATACGGCGCTGCGGGAGTAAATAAGTATTATCACATGTCCTATAAATACACCCGTCCGTAAATGCAAACACATTTTGCACACGCACGGATTAAAGTATGATCCTGCAACGTATAGTATAGTGGTGTATATATACTACCTAGCTTGTAGCGCTACATATGCCGGCCAGGAGATAAACCTCCCCATTTTCCTTTATTAAATTAATTACTTCGATCTAAAGATAAAGTGGCCCACAAGCCATAGAGAGGGAGCAGACCAAGTCCAAGTCCAAAGACGTTCAAACTTCCACGAACTCCACATCCGGAAAGAGTCCCGCAGTCGCGCACCAGGGTCATTAGAAAATACGGAGTACTAAATTAAACTCGAGCGCTGGCGACCACTCCCGCCGCTTTAGACCTTGATGTGATTTCAAATCAAAAGAACCGCTGGTTGCTCGGCTCTATAAATATCAGGCTAGCGCAAGCGTTCAGCCCCCTGGCTCTCTAATCCACAGTGCCGTTAGGCTCCCCACCCATACACACACTAGTATAATACCCATGCTAACGTAACGGATTTATCTTGGAGACGCATATGAAAACACCAATGTTTTTTTTCCATAGTTCACGGTGAGCCGCATCGACGCCCCTCCGTGATGATCCACACCTGCAACGTGCTGGGCGCAAGAAGCGGCACGCGTACCTCTCGCCGAGATGGAGCCGTAGGGGCCAAGGTGTCTGGGTTCGAAAAGATGAACGTCGCGGCTAGGGACGCGAGGTTGAGGAGGTCGGCGATCTGTTCTGTGCCGTAGCTAGGAGCGGTCGCGTCGCTTCTCGCCCGGGGGTGCCGCGGCCTCGATGGGGCGTCGATGCAGCTCTTGCGTCGGGCGTCGCTAGGGCAGGGGGCTCCCGAACGGGGCGTCGCGGAGCCGCAGCTCCGACTCCGTCAGGCGCCTCGTCGCCGAAGAAGGGTTGCACGGCAACCAGGTGCGCGCCACCCCTTCGGTGACGCGTCTAGAAAAAATAAATCATAAAGCTAAAAAATAAATCACCCGATGAAAGGAACACAAATTCACAAACTAACGAAACAAAAAAAAACACTTGATTTTCACACATCATCCCCTGTACACAATGACAAATACTTAAACCTAGATAGCTGAATTGCAGGAAGCTGCAGGAATGACAAATACCACGATAATTCATATGTGAACATGGGATCTTCGTGGGTATTTGCAAAATCGAGATGCTCGTGGTCAGACTTGGTGTGTGCTCTTCATGATGTTTGCAAAATCGAGATACTCGTCACCAGACTTGCAAAATCGAGATGCTTGTCATCCGCATATGATGATGGAGATCCTAGCATGACCATCGGAGGAAACGTGTAAGTATTTGGCACCAACTTGATTTTCATCAGACAATGATATTGACATTTTCTCGGTCAGTTCAACGGACATGGCTGAGCCCCACATAAACAATGCTACAAGCTAACAGTAATTCAACAATCCATATACATGGAAACTAACCTTGCCAAAAACCATATGTAGTATAGGAGGCATTGGTGGTACTCATGTGGTGACTTCAAAGCCATAGAAGCTGCCGACTGGGTCTCTAAATGCACGTGTCTACAAACCATCATCTGTAACCCCTGAAACAAAACTCCCACATCAGTACGTTTCGAGCAAACTCCCACAGATGAGCAACTTGCCTAGCTCTCCACCTTTGTAGAACTAAATGAGCTAGCAAAATTTGATGCTGGAAAACAATCATCACCAACCCTTAACCAGCACTTCGTGCTCATGTCGAAAAAATAAAGCATGGTTGCTATGAAGGACGACTAAGGGAAAACAACATCTTGAGAATTTAGCAGATATTACCTTTACTGCACCTGTCGACAAGGCAAAGATAACTACTAAGCACCAACCATTTCAGCAAACACCTTATGCAGCAAAGTTCAGAATAGCCATCTCAGGTTGTAAGTGAGAACTAAAGACCGGATGAACAAATAATTATCAGCATGATTGGCCGATGACTCATCTGGAGATGCAACCAAAGAAAAAGAAGCCAATGAGGCATATGAAGCCAATGACTTCTTCTCGGCTTTGGCCACGCCATCAGCATCTTTGGAAATACAGGTTGGATAATCTGCAATTTGATTAGTATTTCAGTTTATGCTGATGGATGGAAATCAATTCAGAAATCACTGGCCAACAAAAAAAATGATTGATCAACTAACTAAATAGTATATTGCCCGTTAGTAAAAGTTAATTAACAGAATAAATCAGGAGATACGTATGTCTGCAGTACATTATTCAACACTAACTTACTGCTAGCACAGTGCATTCTGCTATTTTAAAATAACACCACTGTTCTTCTAAAACAGCCAAATTACATTGCAGAAAAAATAATTGCATCCGGTTTTTATCAATGGAACAGGGAAGACATGAGAAGCATGTAACATCAGGAGGAATTCAACAAAAACAAATCATAGAAAAAATAGACAACAAAATTATGAGGCACAACAAAGGAAAAAAGGTTAATTTCGTGAGCCAAGAGATTACATAAAGATAAAACCTTTTTTATTTTCCTTTTGGCAAGACATATCTTCCAGTCATCAATTAAGTTAAAGAGAGTGCCAAGAATTAACAGTCTGGCCCCCAAGTCCGTGTGAGTTTGCAATATGCATTTCCATTCTTGATTTTGCACAACCATACTAATCAAATGTATAGACAAACTGCTACCAATTGGAATCTATGATTTATATGAAATGTAGGCAAATCCCGCCGCAGCAAAACTGCAACTTGCCTGACTTCTCTAGCTATATAATGAGCATTCTCAACAACTTTTAGACTACAACAATCTAGGAAAACAGATAAACCCAATCTGGAACAGACGAGGATACAAAAAGCTGGTACCTCCAAGTCGACTAAAAGGGGAACAGGCAACAAATTAGCCTCGCTATCACTACCACTGTACCGCTTTCAAGGGACCACACTGGAGAACATTCGAGGTATGCAGGCAAGCAGTAAAGGTAAAGGTAACACATCCATTCCAACATTGGAGCCGTGACAACCAATTAGGTTGTAACCTACCACCAATTCCTGTAACAACTGACGAGGCGATGAACAGAGCTCATACAAAGTCCCCGTCAGTTGCCTTTTTCTGACATTTTGTCACTCGTCTTGCAAGGACACGCAGTGAAACAACTGAGTCTTACACGACACGGCACCAGAGTCAGAGAATCCACAAGAACACGAAAACGGCATCGACGCAATCCGCACAGGCAGGGATAGAGCACCTGAGGTTCCGAATCGTGGCGGACGACGCGTCCCCGGCATTGCGCCTGATCTCGCACCACGCGACCTCCTCCCCACCGCCGCCGCAGGCCGGCGGCGCGACGAGGAGCAGACCACGGAGCTCTGTGGTGCCAGCTGTGGCGCCGAATTGGTAGGAGTCGAATCCGTCAAACATGGAGAGGCAGACGTGGGAGAGGAGCGCGTAGCGGCAGTGGCCGGCCTTGGAGTAGGAGACACCAGGGTAGGCAGCCTCTACAGCCGCGGCCAGGTCCCACCCAGCGCACCGGAGGACCTTGGCAAGCGCGCGGGCAAATCGGTGGGCGACGCGGAGCGCGTCGCGGAGGACAGAGTCGAAGACGCCCGCGGACAGCATCGCGCCGACGGCGTCGCCGCCCGGCGGAGGCGCGAGCGCGCGGTCGAGGCGGCCCGCGAGCCACGCGTTGCCGTCGTCGACCGCCTCGAGGTCCAGCCGCAGCGCGATAGCCGCGGCGTCCTTGGCGTCGAGGGCCGCCTGTAGGCGGTTCACCACAGCGTCGAAGGACCGCAGCAGCGCCTGGTTCTCGCACACCTGGGCCTCGAGGTGCGCCGTGAGCGTCCCATCCCCGTCCCCGTCCGGCGAGGGCGGGTCCGCCGGCCCGCCCCTCGCGATCCACTTGAGCTCCGACAGCCGCCGGAGGTGCGAGACCGCGGCGGTGTCCGCGGCCACCGCCGCATCGGGCAGGAACGGCGCGTGGGCGGCCTGCAGGTGCAGGTACGCCGCCTGGAACGACGAGGCCGTCGCGAGCGCCGCAGCAACGGCGGCCTCCTGCCCGGACGCCGCCTTCCCCTCCCCATCCGCGCTAGGGTTAGGGTTCAGCAGCGGGTCAGCCTTCAGCACGACCACCCGCTGCCCGGCAAGGACCCCATCCGCCCCCGGCGCCGGCGAGCGCGCGAATCAGTCGGCGTCCTCGTCCTCCTCCTCCTCGGCGAAGAACTCGATGGTCTTGGTCTTGAACGCGAGCGCGAACTTGTGGAGCATGGCTACGCCCACCGCTGCGCGCTCGGCGCGCTCTCTGTCTCCGCCGCCGAGCGGGGCGGGGTGTCGGCGACGCGAATTGCGGGAGTGCGGGGTGTTGGCGTACAATGAGGAGATTTGATATGTTCAATCCAGCCCCTCGACTGTGTAATGAGTAACGAGAGAGAAGGCTTAGAGTGCATCTGGATGGTTTGTTTGAAATGTGTTGTTTTCGTGGGTACACTTTTAGGGGTGGATTTAGAGGGAACATCTCAGTGGGGGATCGTTTTCTTGTGTAGATGTAGAAAAGAAAAGATGATGTATTAGTAGGGTAGATAGATACACTCTCATAGCAAACACCTGCCAACTTCCCATCTCAAACACAGCACCGTCTGGCTGCCTTCCCGCATCGTCGAAGCACACACCGGAGGCCCCTCTCCGGACCAGCCGGCGGAAGCAGCTACGCTCGTTCGTCGGTGCTCGGAACAAGGTGGGAACCCCAATTCTTTTCAGGCTCTCAATCCGATCTTCAGAGACGAATCAAGGAGCCCCGCTCCTATCTCTCTACCTCTCTTTTGATCTGCGACAACTTCATCGACAAGTTTCTTGTCCTCCTCCATTCTGGTAAATAGGGCCAGTGAGGGTGGTGCCCCATACATGGACGTCATGTCTTGGTAAAAGGTAAAAAGAGCTGGTAACGGCCGGCTGCGCTGCACGCATGGGCTACACGCCCTGGTTAAAAGATGAATGCATTGTGCAAAGGAGTCTCATGCCCTGGTAAAGAATCGGTCAGCAGCACCAAGATTGCGCGATGCGCGTGGGTCTCGTGCCCCGCTAAAGATGTAAAAGGCCAGCAGATGTGCCTCGTTGAAATTTGGGAGCAGACACATTTTGGCTCTGCCTGATTCATGGTGAAATTGATATAGACACGATTTGGCTCCATACTCAAATAAATCTGCATATATTTTGGCCACGGCCCCGCCGGCCTATTTTCAGTGCATTAAAGAGAATAAATAAAGTGCATGCTACGGCCATAAAGAAAGTTCGTGCACTAGTTTATATTAAGTTGAAGAAATAACCATCTGTGCATTAGAAATTATGCCAAAAGAAAAGATAGTCATGTACTGCATGTAGAAATATTTAGTCCATGCATATGCAATACGTCGGGAATACTCATAGCTTCTAGGCATCTTCCGGCACAAAACCAATCGCCATTTCAATGTTAAATAGTTAAATATTTTTTAAGGTAAGAAAGATCAAATGCATTACACGGTTCATCTCCAAACACACCATTTTGCAACTAAAGGATTTTATTCTAAAATACTGCATGGCTAGCACCTACTTGCACGCCCTAAGTAATAAAGTATCCCAATATGCTCTGCCCGACATGCATACGTGCTGTTGTTTGCCTAGGCAACTGCACAAAGAGAATATGATGCCAAGTTAGTGGTCGCATTCAAATTAAAGTAAATTGCATAATATATGCTAATCCATGGCCAAATACCATGCTATGAGTATACACGTTAACTCTGATAAAATAAGTTAACTACATACGTCACGGTCTAGTCTGGTGATGCCACATATCTTTCTAAGCCATGGCAAAATAAAAGTATTGGCTTAGCCCCAAATAAAATATTATATCATATATGTCGAAGCATCCCAATCCATAATCTTGCATGATATAATGAATCACCTGCATATATATATGTATATGTGTGTGTATATATATAAGACGTAACTAGGTCATGGCCTAAATAAATAGCACGATATTCATAAAAGCTTTGCATAAACTAGATACATGCACATGGTGGTCTCCTAAAAAACCCAAATAAGCTATCGGTCATTCGTATTTACAAAGAGTGTGCGTTAGTTTGCCAAGAAATGAACTCATGTCATGTTGAAAAGAAATGTCACTTATGCCCCAGATAGGCCCTCTAAATGCTATGCATCACGGCTAACTTAAATCTAGCTCTTTAGCTAGACTGCACTCATATAAGGTTATGTCTAGCTGTAACGAACCAAATCAAATCAAATTAAATAGCATAGTGCATGTGAACCCTTGGTTAAATACCATGTCATGAGCATGTACGCCAACTTTGATAAAACAAATCAACTCCATGCGTCGCGTCTAGGTTTGGCTCAACAACATATCTTCCTAAACCTTGACAAGTGCCCATATAAAATATCGCACCATATGTCGAGTGCATCCACATATATCAAAAACATGTCGATCCAGAATTTTGCATGGCCTGATGAGACTATGTCAAACCTAGTCTTCAAAGTAAACCACGTGCATACACGATATGATGCACTATTCATCCAAGAAATGACCATCGCCAAATGCAAAACATACTCATGCATCCATCCAAGACTACAAGACTGAAGACTTTGTTTTCTTTTTGTAGTTTGTAATAGGAAGTCATATGATGTAATCTTATTTTTCATGCACTCATGTTGGAACTCTTAATCAGGGGTGTTCTCTATGGAGATGTAATTAACATAATTTTTATGCAAATATAAGAATTATGGAAGTATGGACTTGCAATACCTGTTCTTTTTCTTTTGTCCCAATTAAATTTAACCAAAATCAAATTTGTCTCTGCTGACGTGGAGGCGGGTCATAGCCGCTCGTTTCCCCCGCCATCACTCATGTGCCATCTTAAGCATGGTGAAGACGGTTTAGGTTTAGGAGCAATCGTTTGGTCGTGTTGAACGCTTTAAAATTCGTGTGTGTCACTGTCTCGGGTTGGTTGGCGCCGGGTGCGCGGTCACTGCGCGGCCTTCCCATGCTGCGCACATGGCCGCATCCCGCGTTGTCAGCCGTGTCGCCACGCTTGGCTGGTCGAGCCGCCTGGGCTTGGTCTAGGCCGGCCGCAGTGAGCCATTGGCCCCGCACCCTGCTACCAAGCCTCTCGCTACCGCCATTGGTACCGCCACGGCCACGCTACGTTGCCATCGTGTCCCCACTACCGACGCTTCTCGCGTCGCGACACTACCGTTGCTGTTGCATCGTCGTCGGTTCCACGCCGGTCCGCTGCACCTCTGTGCTGTTGCTGGCCCTGTGCTTGTCGCCTTGGCCGCGCGCACATGGGCGAGCCACCATTGCCATACCATTTATGGCACTGCGGCACGTAGGCCACGCTGGTCGGACGCGGGCACGTGTTGTCCGTAGCGCCGGTGCGTGGGTCTCCTATTCCCGTCGCTCGCGTCCCGCCAAGGCGTGGATGAGCCGAGCTGTAACACCCTCGGTGTTACACTGTACAATCTTTTGCTAAAACACTGCATGAGCATCATGCTTATGTGTAAATGTATGAAATATAATGTGTAAATAAATTCCTGTGACTCGAAACGTTCACTGGAAACGTGAAACGAATGTTGTAGTTGATGTCGCGTTATGTCACTTAGGGTTCTAAATGAATTTTTATTGAACGAGAATGCTATAGAGCGCATATTCAACACTTTAATAAAGTTTGTAGTGTAAGCTTTGTAGGTGGCGGTGAAATACTTGCGGTCGAGAACGGGGTTCGCTAGATAGCTTACTTAATAGCTTGGAAATCACATTCGACGTGAAACCGTTTAAGACTTAGCCGAAATTCCTAAGTCAGACAGCACTTTGACGAAGCAAGGTTTGGAAATTTTTGTAGGTGAATTGGATTAAGGAGTAGTGTAATTTCATGTTTGGTTTTAGTAGTTTGACATACTATCTCGAGCGTAAAATAGGTGGTGTAGCTACTGGATCATCGGGTTGGATTTTTAAGCAGCTTTAAAAAGCGTGCAAGTCATGTTTTTGAACGGTGCCAGCGCTTGGGCGCGGTCACCCTGCTTGGCTCTCGACGTTGCCACGCCGGACGCCCGACGCGCATGCGCATGCACGCCCACGCGTGGGGCTCTCGCTACTGCCGCCACGCTCTCTGCTGCTCGCTTCGCGCGACGACTCGCACGCCGCCGGGTCCAGTGAGCTCGGTTGCTCGCCCGCGCGACCGCCATCACATTCACGCTTCGATGCCATGCCACGTTGTTGCTTCCCGGACCGGCACCGACCATGCAGCGCGTAGTGCCGCCGCCGCCATCGTCTTGCGGGTCATGGCGCTTCTGATGGTGCACGCCGTCGTCGTCTTGGAGTCGTATCTTGCATGTGGAGTCTTCACCATCGCACTGTCGTCCTTCCCTAATTAAAATTGCGCCACTCTAAGCCCTCCGTCACATCGCCTTCAATGGCGTCACGCCGGTCGAGTCGTGCCAAGGCAAAACCCGCAGACCTGGTCCCATCCTTGTAATTGCGCACGTCTGGAGGTCAAGTGGGAGTCCAGCTTCGCGCCAAGCTTGCCACTATTGCAGCCATACGATGTCCAGGCGTCAATTTGAGATTTCCCCTCGTTGGCCACCATAAGATCGAGTTGAGTCGTCCATTCAATTAGCCTTGCGTAGTCCACCTCCTTCTAATTACCCATGCACCCGACTAGCCTTGTTAGTTAGCCAGCGATTAGAGTCGTCCCGGTGAGCTTCCATCCTACAGTGAGGTAATGCGGGGCATTCTCCTCACGGCGGTCCACCATGGCCATCGAGGCGGGTGATCGGCTAGCGCTGTGCTCTGTGCTCCGTTATTTCAATTGAGCGGTGCCTTTGCGTCGTGTTGACTTGGTTGCCTCGCCCGTGTAACAGTTTCGCCGGCGGAGCAGCAGGTCACCGGGGACGCCGTCGCCGTGCTTTCTGTGAACCCGAATGACCTCGTGCTCGTGGCCAACCACCTTGCTGAGTCCCGCGACTTCGTCTAGGCCATCCTTCATGTATCTGGTGAGGCACTTTCGCTCCTAGAGTAGTGGTAGAGGCTTTAGGCTAGGTGATTTCACCGGTGTCGGCGTCACCATGGCCAAACCTCGCCGTGGTGCATGGCCACGCCTCTGTGTGGCACTAATCTTGGTGTTTATTACCTTAATCGATTGCGCTTTGTTCGTAGAGTGCTAGGGAGGTGATGGTTGAGGCCGAGGAGGTCCGTGCTCGCCGGCGTTTGGCCGGAGATGCCGCGGCCTCTGTTAAGTTCCGGCCAGGGACCTCAAAATGAGAATTCGTAGAGAACCGGGGGGTTAAGTGCAAGCGTCAGTGAGAGAGTGAAATAGTGGTAAGCACCGCGGGTTCATTTAGTTGGAAGTCGGGGTCTATTTTGCATAATTGCCGGCGCGCCGTGGGTCTCCCCGCGTTGGGCTGCTGCCGCGTGTGGGCCGCACCGGTGTGCTGCGCATGCATGCGCGGAGCGCTGGGATGGGCTGAGCTGCTCGCTCACGGGCCGCACTGAGGATTTGTTTTTTTTCATTTCCAGCGAAAGTAGGAATGTTTATTCAATTTAGTTTTGAGCTGAAGTTTGAAAAAATAATAGAAAATTCTATAGATGTCCAAAAATAGTGAAACAAAATTTGTTAGGTTCACAAAAATGTTATCTATCTGTTGGCGTAATTAGTTTATAGTTATCTGAGATGACAATAGATTCATAAATTCAATTTAGAAAGCTTAGTATCAGTTAGCTTAATATTTGTAGGAAATTTTGTGGCAAATCGGTGATAGTTTTAGCCATGAAATTTTTATAGTAGGTTCATTAGATTATTATGTACTCACTGTAATTTTTGTATCCCTAGAGTAGGTTGATAAATAGAGTAGTTAGTACTCCCTGCTTAATCATATATAGAGTAAGTTGGTAGTAAGAGTAAGAATACCTTTAGTCAATAAGATAATATATGTCACGCTTCATACTTGTTAGTGGCAACAATAGGTAACTTAGTACCTTAGTCGGTAGAACTTGCTTAGTAGCTTGATAGACGTATTTTTATTTAAGAGTTGCTGTTGCCGTATTACTAAATGTTGCATCATCATTTCATGCATGTAGATCATGAGTTGGTAGAGTTCATGCCCGTGGACGAACAAGACTACAAGGAGGTCATTGAGGAGTACGAGGAGGAGATCCTCGTGTAGGAGGGAGCCCCGGAGCCTTTTGGTGCTGACTTTGTTGACCCACCGCCTGCCCAAGGCAAGCCCCGGTGCACAACCCTTATTTTAAATAATCACTGAATATATATGATGTGCATTTACGTTACATGCATTTTATGGAAACTACATGCATCAATATATCTACCTATGAGTCCTACTAGTGCAGGTCGAGTAGCTGCTATGCTCAAGATTTCGTTAGCGTGAGTAACCTGCCGTTACTCACAACAGGTGATAATTATGATCACTCTTGATAAAATGGTGGAAAGGAAAGATGGTGATCGGGCAGGGATATGGTTTGGGTATTGGTGGGTGTAAGAGGTTGTGTCCTGCGACCAATAGGGCATAGCTTGGTTACACTTTTTCCCTGTTTGTGTCGGTTAAGGACCGGCCGTTGCATTGGATGCTAGGCAAGTCACAGACTTATTATCCCGAGCACATACTTGGGTATGGGCGTAGGGAAGACTTGTTGCTGTCTTGTCGTGGGTTTTAGCTCTTTCTGGACCGACTAATTGGAGGCGTGGATGGTGGAGGTCCTTGCACCACACTGAGTCTGGGACTCAGGAGCGGGGGCTTGGAGTCCAAGTTTGGATGGGGACCTAGACCCCAGGATAGGAGGGTGATGGGTTGGTCCTGCTTGTGCCTGGGGTACAAGCGGAGCATGTGTTTTTGGGGTACCCAGCTTGGGGCATTGATTCATGAATCGCTGGGAAATCCGGTACGGCTTGTCTAAACTCTAGCACCCTAGTAAGAACTAAAAGATGGAAGGTGATGAAATGGAACTGATTGCTCAACTCTTGCTTGAAAGTAGAACAGGTGCTTACATAGAATGGTTAGATAATGAATTAATCATGGCTGCTAATAATAACATAAATAAGGACTCACTATTAGTATTGCTTTCTACAAAAAGGAAACCAGCAAACCATTAAGCTTTGCATATCCCTTGGAGTCGGAAAACTATTCCCACTAGTCGGATAAGTCTTGCGAGTACATTGTGTACTCAGGGTTTATTTACCCCTGTTGTAGGTAATGCTTGAGGAGTACCATTGTGTGAAGGATTCTTCTAGTGGGCACAGACGGATCCTTGTTCTTTATCGATAGATGTTTATTATCATTCCATTGTTTAATCTTTCGCACTCTGAATTTGGCAATGTAATAATGAATTTCTAAGAACGCTGGATGTATGAAATATACTAAATATTGTAACTCGTTCTCATTATTAGATCCTTGGAAAAAAATGTGGATCTTTCGGGCTCTCCCTTGGGGTGTGCCCGACGGATACCGCCCGCTGTAGCTTGCTTACGGGGTGCTTAGTGTCTGGTGGAAGACGAGCGCCTCTGTAAGTGCATTATTTTAGGCGGTTCTGCCACAGTTGGTACCAGAGCCAATAATGAGTTTACGAGTTCATCACTCTTTTCAAAAACTTAAAAATTTGACCCACAAAAGTTTTGCGAAAAATAGGATGCGCTAAAGTTATGTAAATAAGTATAAGCCCTAGCAATATGGTCTATCTAGGATAGCGGCACTGGTTTTGTCTAATCAGTTTTCTACAGGTACACTGACTTACGTTGCGTAAGAAATTGCTTAGCATACGGAAAGTGAGTGTGCAATGAGCCAAAATTTTGCGAATGCCGCTATATTCCGGCTTGAGCGAGCGTACAGGCCGATACATGCATCATGATAGTAGCATCTTGCTTAAACTAAAGTCCCCCTACACGTATAATTGGATTAGTAAATTGATAGGACAACTGAAAGAATGCTTAATAAATGTCTCATCGTTCCTCTAATCCCTTGTTCTGATCTAGAAGGTTGTCCTAAGTGGTTGGTTCCTATCTCTTATAGATGAATCTGAGGTCCAGACGCAGGAGCACCAGTGTCGGAGCAGGCCATGGTATTGGCGAGGGCCAAGGTGAGAGTGGTCGAGCCAATGAGCACGGTAACGGGGAGAGCCACGAGGCTCCACTATTGGCTCCTCTTCCTCCGCCACCGCCACCGCCGATGACTCACGTGGAGATGGAGGAAATGGTGGCTGCTCGCCGCGAGTCAGCCCGTGCCATGGAGCTACTAGCACAGGCTATCGGTGACTTCGCCCGTGGAGGCCACGGGGGCAATGATGGGAACGGGGGTGGTGCCCGTGGTCCTATGGGACCCTACTCTTACCATGATTTCCTCAAGACCCACCCACCCACCTTCACACCGTGTAACACCCTTGGTGTTACATTGTGTTGTTTTTGCTAAAACACTGCATGAGCATCATACTTGTCTGTGGATGTGTGTAATATAGGATATAAAGTAATGTACGTAACTTGAAACGTTTGTCGGAAACACGAAACAAATGCTACATTTCATGTCACTTTATATCGTTTAGGGTTCTAAGTAAATTTTTATCGAACAAAAGTGCAATAGAACAATTGGTTTGGCGTTTGGAGCATCGGGTTTGAGTTTTTGAGCCACTTTAAATAGCGTGCACGACACATTGTCCATCTTTGGGCGCGGTCACCACCTCTGCTCGGCCTGGCACCGCTACTGGCCTGCCGAGCGCGGGCTGCCGCGCCAGGCACGTCCCCACTGCTGTGCCTTAGTACGCGCTCGCGCACGCCGCATGTGTCTAGACGTGCTGCCCACCCGATGTCGCCGCTCGCTGGCCGTCCGGCCGTTACTGCCGCTCGGTCCGCTCTGCTGTTGCGTGTCTGGCTTTCGACTCGCGTGCACACACGCGCGCACTGGGGTCCATCGAACCTAAATGCTGCCTCCTCCATCACATTCGTCTGTGACACTACTGCTGCCGCGCCTGCTTGCGTGTTCGGCTCGTCCAAACCAATGTCGCCACTCTCCCGAGCACTCACGCGCACCGCCTGCACGGCCTTCACTGCTCCCGTTGATGCAGTGCAGCTGCACGCGCGTGGGACGACTACCTCACTGTGCCTTCACGACCATGTCCGCTGCCATGCTCAGCGCCGAGCCTAACTTCCCTGTTTCACAGTCGTCGTGTCACGGAGCTACAGTCGCGCGCCGGAATGCCAAACTCGTGTGCACGTCTGAGGGTCGCGATGATGTCTTGCGTCATGCCAAGCTGTTGTTGTTGCAGTCATACATTGTCGGGGGCCTCTGTTGGAGTTTTCCTCGCTGTCGAATCCATTTAGCCGAACACCGTCGCTCACAAAATTGGCCGAGGTGCAGTCCATCCCTTTCCAATTCACTGTGCGCCTAAATAGCTAGAGTGGTTAGCTTCCTATTGGAGTCACCTCGACGGGTTTACTTTCTACGGTGAGGTAATAGGGAGAATTTCCCTTCGGCGGGCCGCCATGGCCGGCGAGACGAGTTCTCAGCCGGGGCGCTGCTCCTTGCTCTTTTGTTTCAATCGAGCACGGTTGTTGCCTCCCCTTGACTCGTTTGCCTTGCCGTGCAGTGGCTTTGCTGACGGTGCTGCAGGTCACCGGGGATGTCCTCTCCGCGGTCGGCGTGAACTGGAACCACACTCGAGCAGAGCGAGCTAGTAGCCGGCGGTGCGTACTATTGCTCTTAGCTTGTTGATGTCATCTCGGCATCATCCCTGTGTCACACATGTTATAGGGCCGCTTTCTTGTAGAAAAATAAATTCGTGAATACATTAGAAATACGCCCACTGCGTCACACATGTTCGCCTGGGCTAGCTCGCTCCCATGGCCTATGCTCCCGCCTAGGCCAGCTCATGTCCGTGCCCGCCTGCTAGGCCGCGCTAGCGCCCGCGCCCCCGCCGTGGGCCGGCCTGCTCGCGCCGATCTCGGTCCGCTACCGCGCTCATGTCGCGTCCGTGCCCGCCGCTTGTTGGGCCGCTCGCGCACGCCCGCCTTGCCGCTTGCGCATGCGCCCCGCCTTGCTAGGCCGAGCCACGTGCAGGTTGGGCCGCGCTATGAATTCGTTTTCCAATTTCCAGCGAATTACAAATGTTTAATCAATATAGTTTCTAGCTGAACTTTGATAAATTATAGTAAATTATGTGATTGTCCAAAAATAGTGAAACCAATTTTGTTAGATTCGCAAAATTACCATGTACTTGTTAGTACAGTTAGATTACAGTTAGCTGTGGCAATGGTAGGTTCATAAATTCAAACTAAAATGCTTAGTATTATGTAGATTAATATTTGTAGGAATTCTTGTGCTAAATTGGTGATAGTTATAGCTATGAAAATTTAACAGTAGGCTTACTAGATTATGATGTATTTGCTATAAATTTTGTAGCCCTAGAATAAGTCAATAAATAGAGTAGCTATTATCCTTGCTTTATCATATATAGCATAAATCAGCATTAGGAGTAAGAATACCTGTAGCTGTTATAATAATGAATGTCATACTTCGTACTTGTTATGGGTAACAATAGATAACTTAGTAACGTGGTTGGTAGCGCTAGCTTAGTAGTTAGACAGATGTACTTTTAGTTTAAGAGTTGCTGTTGTTATATTACTAAGCATTGCATCGTCATTTCATGCATGTAGATCCTGAGCTGGTAGAATTCATGCCCATCGATGAATAGGAGTATAACAAGGTGATCGAGGAGTACGAGGAGGAGGTCCTCATACAGGAGGGAGCCCCAGAGCCTGTTGGTGCTGACCTTACTGACCCGTCGCCTGCCCAAGGCAAGCCCCGGTGCATAACCCGTATTTTAATGATCACGGGATATATATATGATGTGCATTTACGTTACAGGCATTTTATGGAAACTACATGCATAAATATATCTACCTATGAGTCCTATTAGTATAGGTCGAGTAGCTGCTATGCTCAGGATATCGGTAGCGTGAGTAACCTACCGTTACTCACAAGTAGGTGATAAACATGATCACTCATGATAAAATGTAAAGGTAAATGGTGACCGGGCATGGATATGGTTTGGGTATTGGTGGGTGTAAAGGGTTGTGTCCTGCGGCCAACAGGGCATAGCTCGGTTACACTTTTTCCCTGTCTGTGTCGATTAAAGACTGGTTGTTGCATAAGGCATCGTGGGCAAGTCACAGATTTATTGTCCCGAGCGCATACTTGGGTATGGGCACAAGGAAGACTTGTTGCTCTCTTGTCGTGGATCCGGCTCTTTTCGGACCAACTGATGGGAGGCGGGATGGTGGAGGTCCTTGCACCGCACTGAGTCCGGGACTTAGGAGTGGGGGCTTGGAGTCCAAGTTTGGATGGAGACATGGACACCCAGGACAGGAGGGCAATGGGTTAGTCCTGCTTGTGCCTAGGGTACAAGCGGGGCGTGTGTTTTTGGGGCACCCAGCTGGGCACATTAGTTCATGAATCACCGCCGAGTCGGTATGACTTGCTTCGTGTTTAGCACCATAGTAAGAACTGAAAGTTGAAAGGAGAGGAAATGGAACTGCTTGCTCAACTCTTGCTTGAAAGTAGAATAGGTGCTTATATAGACAGGCTAGATGATAACTTAATATGACTGATAATAATACATAAATAAGGACTCACGATTAGTATTGCTTTCTGCCAAAAGAAAACCAGCAAGCCATAAAACTTATCATGTTCCTTGGAGTTTGGAAATTATTCCCACTAGTCGGATAAGTCTTGTGAGTATATTGTGTACTCAGGGTTTATTTACCCCTATTGCAGGTCACACTTGAGGAGTACTTTGTGTGGAGGATTCTTCTGGTGGGCTCAGATGGATCCTCGTTCTTATCGCTAGATGTTTATTTTAAATTCCGATGTTTATCATTCTGCACTCTGACATTTGGTAATGTAATAATGTAATTTCTAAGAAACTCTGATGTATGAAATGGATCAGTATTGTAACTCGTTCGCATTATTGGATCCTTGGGAAAATGTGGATCTTTCGGGTTCTCCCTTGGGGTGTGCCCGACAGATACCACTCGCTGTAGCCGCTTTCAGGGTGCTTAGTGTCTGGTGGAAGACGAGCACCTCCATAAGCGTGTTATTTTGGGCGGTTCTGCCACAGTTGGTACCAGAGCCAATAATGGTTACGAGTTTCATCACCCTTTTTTCAAAACTTAAAAAAAATTTGACCAACAAAAGCTTTGCGAAAAGTAGGATGCGATTACATTATGTAAATAAATATAAGCCCTACCAATATGGTCTATCTAGGATAGCGGCACTGGTCTTATCTAATCAGTTTTCTGCAGGTACACTGACTTACGTCGCGTAAGAAATCGCTTAGTATACGGAAAGTGAGTGTGCGATGTGCCGAAAATTTTATGAGTGCCGCTATATTCTGGCTTGAGTGAACGTATAGGCCGAAGCATGCATCATGATAATAGCATCTTACTTAAACTGAAATCCCCCTTCACGTATAATTGAGTTAGTAAATTGATAGGACTAACTAAGGAATGCTTTAATAAATGTGCTGCCATTTCTCTAATCCCTTGATTCTGATCGGGAGGGTGTTCTAAAGGATGGTTCATATCTCTTACAGATGAATCTAAGGTCCAGACGTGGGAGCACCAGTTCTAGGGCGGCTCACGGTCTTGGCGATGGCTAAGGCGACAGTGGCCGGGCCATTGAGCAAGGCAGGGGGGGTCAGGAGGTTCCACCTCTAGCTCCTCATCCTTTCCTGCCACCGCCACCGCCAATGACTCACGCTGAGATGATGGCGGAGCTGTTGGCTGCTCGCCGAGAGTCAGCCCATGCCATGGAGATAATGGCACAAGTTGTCGCGGGCTTCGCCCGTGGAGGCCACGGGGGCAACTGCAGGAACGGGGGTGGTGCTCGCCGTCCTAAGGGACCATCCTCTTACCAGGACTTCCTCAAGACTCACCCACCACATTCACACCATCTGATGAGGCCCTGGAGGTGGAGCACTAGCTTCGCATCCTAGAGCAGAAGTTTCTATTGCTCGATGTGGCCGACGAGCAGAAAGTGCGCTTTGCAACGCAGCAGCTGTTGTGATCCGCAAGTGCATGGTGGGATACCTTCCATGCCATGCAGCAGCCTGATCATCCGGCAACCTGGTAGGAGTTCACCACTGCATTCCGAGAGTTCTATATTCCTACTGGTGTCATCAACCGGAAGGTGGCTGACTTCCTGGAGCTGCGACAGGGGAGTATGACAGTGATGGACTATGTGAATAAGTTCAATCACTTGGCTCAGTATGCTGGCATTCATGTGGACACTGACGACAAGAAGAAGGACCGCTTCTTTCGTGGTCTCTCTTCCATCCTTCAGGAGAAGCTATACACGGCGAACTATCAGACCTTTGGGGCATTGATAAACGCCGCCATTGCCATGGAGGGCTTTCAGCGGAAGTCCCAGGCATTGTGGAAGAGGAAGTGGGTGGCAGTAGGGTCTTCTAGCCACCCTCACACTCAGAAGGTTCAGGTTGTCCGACGGGGGCCCTATCAGTCATCAGGCGGGCCTTCATTCCGGCAGCCCCAACAGACTTCTCAAACTTCCTCCACATAGTACCGTGCACCCCCGCAGCAGGTGCAGCCCTAGCAGTCTTAGGGACAGCAGGTCCCACCTCGTCAGGGATTTGGGAACAAGCCCGGTGCTTGCTTCAAGTGTGGCAAAGATGGCCACTATGTCCGAGAGTGTCCCCAGAACCAGCCAGCTCAGTTCGCTCAACCGTCAGCGAACTCTAGGCTTGTCAAGAGGACCATAATCAAGAAGAAAGTGCCTAGCAGATCCGGCCAAGTGCATTTCATAGATGCTAAGCAGATTTTGGAGCAGGAGCCGGTGATGGCTGGTATGTTTACCATCGACTCCCATGCAGCTTATGTGTTGTTCGATTCTGGTGCATCACATTCCTTTATGAGCATGGGGTTTGTAGAGCAGCACAACTTACCACTCATGGCTATACCGTATGCCTATAAGATCCATACCGCGGGTTTGCAAATGTTCATCAATACCCAAACGGATACAGTAATCTTGGTATTAGCCACCCACACTTACCGCCTACAGTTCATAGTAATGCTTGGGCAAGGCATTGATGCTATTCTTGGAATGAACTGGTTGTGGGTGTATGGGGTAGTATTGGATATGAAGCGGAGGAGTGTGGAGTTATGGCTTCCTTCTTCTGAGGATAGGACGTCTCTTATTGTACCCTCAGATCTTGTCTTACCTATTGCTGCCCATGCTGAAGCCTCTCCTGATCTTACCTCTATTCCTGTGGTATGTGAGTTCCCAGATGTTTTCCCTGAAGATCTTCTTGGGTTACCACCGAACAGAGAGGTAGAATTCTCCATTGAGCTAGAGCCTGGTAATGCCCCTATCTCTAGACGCCCATACTGCATGGCTCCAAGGGAACTAGCAGAAATGAAGCAGCTGGAAGAGTTGATGGACAAAGGTTTCATCCGTCCTAGTTCTTCACCATGGGGTTGCCCAGCTATTTTCGTGAAGAAGAAGGATGGTACTCTACGGATGTGTGTGGATTACCGCCCCCTTAATGTGGTAACAGTTAAGAATAAGTATCCTTTGCCCCGCATAGATACTTTGTTCGACCAGCTAGCCGGTGCCAAGGTGTTCTCAAAGATTGATCTCCGATCAGGCTATCATCAGATCAAGATCAGGCCACAGGATATACCAAATATAGCTTTTGCTACTAGGTATGGGCTGTATGAGTACCTAGTGATGTCTTTTGGTCTCACCAATGCTCCTGCCTTCTTCATGTACCTGATGAATTCAGTTTTCATGCCGGAGCTGGATAAGTTTGTGGTAGTTTTCATTGATGACATCCTGATCTATTCTAAGAATGATGAAGAGCATGCCTGACACCTTCGGATAGTACTGACTCAACTAAGGGAGCACAAGCTGTATGCTAAATTCAGCAAGTGCGAATTTTGGTTAGATCGAGTGCAGTTTTTGGGGCATGTGTTGACACCTGACGGCATATCAGTAGATCCTAGCAAGGTGCAAGATGTGTTGGATTGGAAGTCTCCCAAGTCCGTGCACCAGATTCATCAGTTCCTTGGTCTAGCTAGATACTATCGGCGTTTCATTCCTGATTTCTCCAAGATAGCCCAGCCAATGACCAAGCTGCTCCAAAAATAAGCTAAGTTTGACTGGGGCCCAGTCTATGAGGAAGCTTTGCAAACTCTGAAGACATTTCTGACCACTGCTCCTGTGTTGGCCCAACCAGGTATTGATAGGCCCTTTGATGTATACTGTGATGCCTCGAAGATGGGGTTAGGGTGTGTGCTTATGCAAGATGGGAATGTGATAGCTTATGCTTCACGCCAACTGAAGAGGCACGAAGTAAATTACCCCACTCATGACTTAGAGCTAGCTGCTGTAGTCCACTCTCTGAAGATTTAGAGGCACTATCTGTTGGGTAACAAAGTGCATATTTTTACTGATCACAAGAGCCTTAAGTATATTTTCACCCAGTCTGAGCTGAACATGAGGCAGAGGAGATGGTTAGAATTGATAAAGGATTATAACTTGGAAGTCCATTATCACCCAGGAAAGGCCAATGTAGTGGCCGATGCTTTGAGCCAAAAGTCACATCAGGTTGAGGAAACAACTTTGTCTCTCGACCATGCTGAAGTGTTGGCTCACATTGCATTGACCTTAGAATTGCTGGAGCATATTATTTGGGAGCAAAGGGAAGACCCCGAAGAAATTCCCCACATTTGGAAATTGATGGACGAAGGGCGTGGCCCTCACTTTAGTGTTCATGAGTATGGAGTAGTGAGATACAAGGATAGATTGGTAGTTCCATCCAATGAGGAGCTAAAAAGGAAGATTTTGAATGAAGCCCATCATTCAAAGCTGTCTATCTATACTGGCAGCAACAAGATGTATCATGATCTGCGCCACTTGTACTGGTGGTCTAACATGAAGCAGGACATCACCCAGCATGTCGCGGAGTGCGACACTTGTGGTAGAGTTAAGGCAGATCATATGCATACTCCAGGATATCTGCAACTCTTGCCTATTCCTATTTGGAAGTGGGAATATATTTCCATGGATTTCATTGTGGGTCTACCCTGTACAACCAATGGCTATAACTCTATCTGGGTCATTGTGTACCGTCTCACAAAGTCTGCCCATTTTATCCCGATGAAGATTTCATATTCAGCCAGGAAGTATGCTGAGATATACCTTGATCAGATTGTGACCCTACACGAAGTTCTCCTTACTATCATCTCTGATAGGGGATCAGTTTTTGTCTCTCACTTCTAGGAGCAACTCTAGGAGTGTCTTGGGACCAGTCTCCTCCGTAGCTCAGCCTACCACCCCAGACTAACGGCCAAACAGAAAGGGTGAATCAGGTGCTCAAGGACATGTTGAGAGCTTGTGCCATTTCTTTTCCTGAAAAGTGGGATGAGTGCTTAAAGTTAGCTGAATTCTCTTACAATAATAGCTACCAAGAAAGCATCCGCATGGCACCATTTGAAGCTCTATATGGAAGGAAGTGTAGGACACCACTCAACTGGGTTGAAGTGGGAGACTGTGGGTACTTTGGGCCTGAATTCATCAAAGAAGCTCGAGATCAAGTGAGCATTATTCGGAGTCACTTGAAAGTAGCTCAAAGCCGACAGAAGGCTTATGCCGATAAGCGAAGAAGGCCCTTAGAGTTTGCAGCTAGAGATTATGTGTATCTCAAGGTGTCTCCTATGAGAGGGGTGCATCGGTTTGGTATCCATGGCAAGCTAGCCCCTCGATATGTGGGTCCTTGTCAGGTGTTGGAGCAGTGTGGCCTCATTGCTTATCGTCTACAGCTTCCTGATATCTTATCTGTGGTACATGATGTGTTTCATGTCTCCCAGTTGAAGAAATGTCTGCGAGTGCCTGATGAAGCGGTGAAAATTAAAGGGCTTCCCCTCCAGCTAGATTTGACTTATGTTGAGCATCCTGTCAAAATCTTGGATGAAAAAGAAAGAGTAACCCGGAACAGAGTGGTAAAGTTCTATAAAGTGCAATGGCAAAACCACTCTGAGGATGAGGCCACATGGGAACAAGAGAGTTACCTATTGCAGCATTACCCCTACCTCCTCCTTGGTGCTAATAGTTAGTTGCTGCATCAAAATGTATTTCCTACCTCTTTCTCACACTAGGCACATAAAATCTCGGGTCGAGATTTTGTTTTAGGGGGGTAGATTTGTAACACCCTTGGTGTTACATTGTGCTATTTTTGCTAAAACACTGCATGAGCATCATACTTGTCTATGGATGTGTGTAATATAGGGTATAAAGTAATGTACGTAACTTGAAACGTTCGTCGAAAACACGAAACAAATGCTATATTTCATGTCACTTTATATCGTTTAGGGTTCTAAGTAATTTTTTATCGAACAAAAGTGCAATAGAACATCTGGTTTGGCATTTGGAGCATTGGGTTCGAGTTTTTGAGCCACTTTAAAAAGCGTGCACGGCACATTGTCCATCTTGAGGTATGGCCACCACCTCTCTTTCGGCTTTCGGCACCGCTTGCTAGCTTGATAGCAGCGTCTTTATCCACGCCACCCACATCCCCACTCATGCCTTTGGTAATGCGTTTCTCGCGCACACCGCACGTGTCCAGACGCGTTGCCCACCCGACATCGCGCTTTCGGCGGCGTCCGACCTTCTTTCCGCTTTCGGTCCGCTCCGGCCGTTATTGCGCGTCGGCTTTCGACTTCATGGCGCATTGGGGTCCATCGGACCTGAATGCTGCCTCCTCCATCACATCCGTCTGTGACACTACCGCCGCCGCGCCTGCTTGCGTGTTCGGCTCGTCCAAACCAATGTCGCCACTCTCCCGAGCGCTCACGTGCACCGCCTGCACGGCCTTCACTGCTCCTGTTGACGCAGCGCAGCGAATTACAAATGTTTATTTAATATTGTTTCTAGCTCAACTTTTATAAATTGTAGTAAATTGTGTGATTGTCCAAAAATAGTGAAACCAATTTTGTTAGATTAAGCAAAATTACCATCTACTTGTTAGTACAGTTAGATTACACGATTAGGCATGTGACAATGGTAGGTTCATAAATTCAAACTAAAAAGCTTAGTATTATATAGATTAATATTTGTAGGAATTCTTGTGGTAAATTGGTGATAGTTGTAGCTATGAAAATTTTATAGTAGGCTCACTAGATTATTATGTATTTGCTGTAAATTTTATAGCCCTAGAGTAAGTGGATAAATAGAGTAGCTATTATCCTTGCTTTATCATATATAGCGTAAATCAGTATTAGGAGTAAGAATACACAGTAGTTGCTATAATAATGAATGTCATACTTCATACTTGTTATGGGTAACAACGAGATAACTTAGTACCATGGTCGTAGCGCTAGCTTAGTAGTTAGACGGATGTACTTTTAGTTTAAGAGTTGTTGTTGGTATATTACTAAGCATTGCATCGTCATTTCATGCATGTAGATCCCGAGCTGGTAGAATTCGTGACGTCGACGAACAGGAGTACGACGAGGTGATCGAGGAGTATGAGGAGGAGATCCTCGTACAAGAGGGAGCCCTAGAGCCTATTGGTGCTGACCTTACTAACCCGTCGCCTGCCCAAGGCAAGCCCCGGTGCATAACCCCTATTTTAATGATCACGGGATATATATATGATGTGCATTTATGTTATAGGCATTTTATGGAAACTACATGCATAAATATATCTACCTATGAGTCCTACTAGTACAGGTCGAGTAGCTGCTATGCTCAGGATATCGGTAGCGTGAGTAACCTGCCGTTACTCATAAGTAGGTGATAAACATGATCACTCATGATAAAATGGTAAAGGTAAATGGTGACCGGGCAGGGATATGGTTTGGGTATTGGTGGGTGTAAAGGGTTGTGTCCTACGACCAACAGGGCATAGCTCGGTTACACTTTTTCCCTGTCTGTGTCGATTAAGGACCGGTCGTTGCATAAGGCATCGTGGGCAAGTCATAGATTTATTGTCCGGAGCGCATACTTGGGTATGGGCGCAGGAAAGACTTGTCGCTCTCTTATCGTGGATCAGGCTCTTTTCGGACCGACTGATGGGAGGCGGGATGGTGGAGGTCCTTGCACCGCACTGAGTCCGGGACTCAGGAGTGGGGGCTTGGAGTCCAAGTTTGGACGGGGACCTAGACACCCAGGACAGGAGGGCAATGGGTTAGTCCTGCTTGTGCCTGGGGTACAAGCGGGGCGTGTGTTTTTGGGCACCCAGCTGGGCACATTGGTTCATGAATCGCCACCGAGTCAGTATGACTTGCTTCGTGTTTAGCACCATAGCAAGAACTAAAAGTGGAAAGGAGAAGAAATGGAACTGCTTGCTCAACTCTTGCTTGAAAGTAGAACAGGTGCTTATATAGACTGGCTAGATGATAACTTAATACGGCTGATAATAATACATAAATAAGGACTCATGATTAGTATTGCTTTCTGCCAAAAGAAAACCAGCAAGCCATAAAACTTATCATGTTCATTAGAGTCAGGAAATTATTCCCACTAGTCAGATAAGTTTTGCGAGTACATTGTTTACTCAGGGTTTATTTACCCCTATTGTAGGTCACACTTGAGGAGTACTTTGTGTCGAGGATTCTTCTGGTGGGCTCAAACGGATCCTCATTCTTATCGCTAGATGTTTATTTTAAATTCCGCTGTTTATCATTCCGCACTCTGACATTTGGTAATGTAATAATGTAATTTCTAAGAAACTCTGATGTATGAAATGGATCTGTATTGTAACTCGTTCGCATTATTGGATCCTTGGAAAAAATGTGGATCTTTTGGGTTCCCCCTTGGGGTGTGCCCGATGGATACTGCTCACTATAGCCGCTTTTGGGGTGCTTAATGTCTGGTGGAAGACGAGCACCTCCGTAAGCGAGTTATTTCAGGTGGTTCTGCTACACACCGACGGCTGAGCCCCTGGATGTGGAGCATTGGCTTTGCATTCTGGAGCAAAAGTTTCTGTTGCTCAACGTGACTGATGAGCAGAAAGTGCGTTTTGCAGCGCAACAGTTGTTGGGGTCCACTTGTGCATGGTGGGATACCTTCAATGCCATGCAGCAGCCAGATCACCAGGTGACCTGGCAGGAGTTCACCACAACATTCAGATAATTTTATATTCCTGCTGGTGTCCTCAATAGGAAGCTGACTGAGTTCCTAGACCTGCGGTATGGGAGTATGTCCGTGATGGACTACATCAATAAATTCAACCACTTGTCCTAGTATGCGGGAACTCATGTGGATACAGCCAAGAAGACGAGGGACCGCTTCTATCACGGCCTCTCTTGCAGCCTTCAGGAGAAATTGTATACTGGAAACTATCAGACCTTTGGGACAATGATGAATGCAGCCATCGCCATAGAGGGCTTGCAACGGGATTCCCAGGCGGAATGGAAGTGTAAGCGAGTGGCTATGGGGTCTTCTAGCCACCCCCATACTCAAAAAGTACAGGTTGTTCGATGGGTGCCCTATCAATCATTAGGCGGGCATTCATTTCGACAACCTCAGCATACTTCTTGGGCTTCTTCCACATAGTACCATGCACCTACTCAACAGGTGCCACATCAGTAGCCCCAAGGACAGTAGGCCCCACCTCGTCTAGGACAGGGAAACAAGCCGGGTGCTTGCTTCAAATGTCGCAAGGATGGCCACTATGCCCGTGAGTGTCCTCAAAACTAGCCAGCCCAGTCTACCCCGCCATCGGCTAACTCTAGGCTAGTCAAGTGGATAGTGATCAAGAAGAAAGTGCCAGTCAGCCGATCTGGACAGGTGAATTTCACGGATGTTGAGCAGATATTGCAATAGGAACCGGTGATGGCTGATATGTTTACCATTGATTCCCATCCAGCTTATGTGTTATTTGATTCTGGTGCATCACATTCATTCATGAGCATGTGATTTGTAGACCGGCACAATATACCTCTTATGGATATACCATATGCCTATAGAATCCATACTCTGAGTGCGTAGACATGCATCAATACTCAGATGGACACAGTGAGCTTGGTATTAGCCACTCACACCTACCGTCTCCAGTTCATGGTGCTGCCTGGGCAAGGCATTGATGCTATTCTTGGAATGAACTGGTTGCAAGTGTATGTGGTAGTCTTGGATTTGAAGCAGAGAATTGTTGAGTTACGGCTTCCTTCTTCTATGGATAGGATGTCTCTTCTTGTACTCTCAGATCTAGTCTTACCTGTTGCTGCTCATGCTGAAGCCCCTCCTAATCTTACCTCTATTCCTATGGTATGCGAGTTCCTAGATGTTTTTCCTGAAGATCTACCTGGGTTGCCACCGGACAGAGATGTGGAATTCTCCATTGAGTTAGAGCTTGGTACTGCTCCTATCTCCCGACGGCTGTACCGCATGGCTCCAAAGGAGTTGGCTGAAATGAAGAGGCAGTTGGAAGAATTGTTGGAAAAAGGCTTCATCCGTCCTAGCTCTTCACCATGGGGTTGTCCAACCATTTTTGTGAAGAAGAAGGATGGCACTCTTCGGATGTGTTTGGATTACCGCCCCCTTAATGCGGTAACCATTAAGAACAAGTATCCTTTGCCCCGCATAGATACTTTGTTCGATCAGCCAGCTGGTGCCAAGGTGTTCTCTAAGATTGACCTTTGTTCAGGCTATCATCAGATCAAGATTAGACCACAAGATATACCAAAGACAACTTTTTCTACTAGGTATGGTCTATATGAGTACCTAGTAATGTCTTTTGGTCTCACCAACGCTTCTGCATTCTTCATGTACCTGATGAATTCAGTTTTTATGCCAGAGCTGGATAAGTTTGTTGTGGTATTCATTGATGATATCCTGATATATTTCTAGAACGATGAAGAGCATGCCCAACACCTTCAGATAGTATTGGCTCGATTGAGGGAATACAAGCTGTATGCTAAATTCAGCAAGTGTGAATTTTGGTTAGATCGAGTGCAGTTTTTTGGGCATGTGTTGACACTTGTGGCATTTACATGAGATCCCAACAAGGTGCAAGATGTGTTGAATTGGAAGTCTCCCAAGTCTGCATGCAGATTCATCAGGTTCCTTGGTCTAGGCTGGAGCCTGTCGACGTCTCATTCTAGATTTCTCCAAGATAGCTTAGCCAATGACCAAGCTACTCCAAAAAAAGCCAAGTTTGGCTGGAGCTCAACCGTGAAGAAGCCTTCCAAGCTTTGAAGACATTTCGACCCTTTGCTCTGTGTTGTCCCAACCAGGATATTGATAGACCTTTTGATGTATATTGTGATGCCTCAAAGATGGGGTTGGGATGTGTGCTTATGCGGGGATGGGCGTGTGCTAGCTTATGCTTCGTGCCAACTGAAAAAGCATGAAGTGAATTACCCCACTCATGATTTAGAGTGGCTCTTGTGTCCACGCTCTAAAAATTTGGAGGCATTATTTGTTGGGCAACAAAGTACATTTTATAGATCATAAGAGCCTCAAGTACAATTTCACTCGGTCCCGAGCTAAACATGAGGCAAAGGAGATGGTTGGAATTGATCAAGGATTATAACTTGGAGGTACATTACCACCCAAGAAAGGCCAATGTGGTAGCCTGATGCTTTGAAATTTGAAAGTCATATCAGTTGAAGAAACACCTTTGTCTCTCAACCATGCAGAGGTGTTAGCTCACATTGCCTTGACCTCGAGAATTCTTTGGGCAGATTATTCTGGAGCAAAGGCGGGACACTTTTAGAAATTCCCCCATCAAGAAATTGATTGCCAAGGGCATGGTCCTCACTTTAGTATTGATGAGCAAGGGTAGTGAGGTACAAAGGTAGATTGGTGGTTCCATCAAATGAGGATCTGAGAAGGAAGATTTTGAATGAAGTCCATCATTCAAAGTCATCTATCCATCCTGGCAACAACAAGATGTATCATGATTTGCGCCACTTGTCTTTGGTGGTCCAACATGAAGTAGGACATTACCCGATACACCTGCGAGTCTTGACACTTGTGGGAGAGTTAAAGCGGATCATATCGTACTCAAGGGATATTTGCAGCCCTTGCCCATTCTTGTTTGGAAATGGGAAGATATCTCCATGGACTTTCTTGCGGTGGGTTTGCCCGCACATCCAAGGGCTATGATTCTATTTGGGTCATTATGGACCGTCTTCACTAAGTCTGCTCATTTTATCCTGGTGGACACTAAATATACAGCCAAGAAGTATCTTTGAGATATATTTTGATCAGATTGACCCTACAGAGTTCCCCTTACTATCATCTCGATGGAGGGTCAGCTTTTTGTCTCTCATTTAAGAGCAAGCTGTAGCCTTGTCTTGGTACTGCGCCTCCTCGAAGCTCGAAAGATATCATCCATAAACCGATGGTCAAACTAAAAGGGGTGAACTAGGTGCTCGAGGATATGTTGAGAGCTTGTGCCATTTCTTTTCCTAAGAAGTGGGATGGATGTCCGAAGTTAGCTGGATTTTCTTACAATAATAGCTATCAAGAGAGCATTCGCATGGCACCATTTGAAGCTCTATATGGAAAGAAATGCGAGACACCATAATTGGGTTGAAGTGGGAGACCGTGGATATTTTGGACCTGATTTCATCAAAGAGGCTCGTGAACAAGTCATCATTATTCGAGTCATTTGAAAGGCACATTTCGAGCTGATAGAAAGCCTATACGGACAAGCGAAGAAGGACCTTGCGGTTTGCGCTTGAGGGATTATATGTACCTCAAGGTGTCTCCTATGAGAGGGTGCATCGGTTTGGTATCCATGGCAAGCTAGCTCCCCGATACATGGGTCCTTACAAAGTTTTGAAGTAGTGTGGCCCAGTTGCTTACCGTCTCCAGCTTCCTGATATTTTATCGGTGGTACACGACATGTTTCATGTCTCATAGTTGAAGAAATGTTTGTGGGTCCCAGATGAAGCTATAGAAATTGAAGGACTTCCACTCCAGCCAAATTTGACTTATATTGAGCACCCTATCGAAATCCTGGATGAAAAGGAAAGAGTGACAAGGAACAATATGGTGAAGTTCTACAAGGTGCAGTGGCAAAACCACTCTGAGGATGAGGCCACGTGGGAACAAGAGAGCTATATATTAAAGCATTACCCCCACCTTCTCTCTGGTTCTGAT
The DNA here is from genome assembly GCA_904845875.1 of Miscanthus lutarioriparius. Taxonomy (NCBI): domain Eukaryota; kingdom Viridiplantae; phylum Streptophyta; class Magnoliopsida; order Poales; family Poaceae; genus Miscanthus; species Miscanthus lutarioriparius. Next base: position 3,527 of record CAJGYO010000060.1, on the reverse strand, counting down.
AGGGAGTTGCTATGTTGAAATGTATTTCCTATCTCCTTTCCCACACTAGGCACATGAAATCTCGGGTCAAGATTTTGTTTTAGGGGGGTAGATTTTGGTGTTACACTGTACAATCTTTTGCTAAAACACTGCATGAGCATCATACTTATGTGTAAATGTATGAAATATAATGTGTAAATAAATTCCTGTGACTCGAAACATTCATCTGAAACACGAAACAAATGTTATAGTTCATGTTGCGTTATGTCACTTAGGTTCTATGAAGTTTTATTGAGCGAGAATGCTATAGGCGCATATTTCGGCACTTTAATAAACTTTGTAGTGTAAGCTTTGTAGGTGGCGATGAAATACTTGCGATTCGAGAATGGGGTTAGCTAGATAGCTTACTTAATAGCTTGAAATCGCATTCGATTTTGAACCCGCTTTAAGACTTAGCCATAATTCCTAAGTCGGACGGTACGCTTGAATGAAGCTAGGTTTAGAATTTTGTTTGTAGGCGAATTGGATTAAGGGTAGTGTAATTTCATGTTTGGTTTTAGTAGTTTGACATACTATCTCGGCGTAAAATAGGTGGTGTAGCTACTAGATCATCGAGTTGGATTTTTAAGTAGCTTTAAAAAGCGTGCAAGTCACGTTTTTGAGCAGTGCGGCCTTTGAACACGGTCACCTGCCTGCAGCTCTCAAGCGTTGCGCGTCGACCGCTAGCTGATGCGCATGTGCACGCACACCCACACGTGTGGGCTCATGCTGGCTGGCACGGCCTCCTGCTACAGCGCTTTGGCACGACTCACGCAGCGCCGGGGTCCAGTCGTGCGTGCTTTCTGCCCACCGACCTCGCCATCACGTCCGCGCTCGATGCCGCCATGTTGTTGCTTCCCGGACCGGCGCCAGACCATGCGGCATGCTGATCTTGCGTCTGCCGCCGTCATCTTATGGGTCGTGGCGCTGCGATCGCACATCATCGTGCCGGAACTTCGTACGCACGCGGAGTCTTCACCAACGCGCTATCATCCTTCCCCAATTAGAAATTGCCATGCCAAGCCCTCCATCACATCGCATTCAATGGCGTACGCACCGGTGAAAGCAGCCGCCAAGGCAAAAGTCACAGAGCTGGTCCCATCCTTGTAATTGCACATGCGGGAGGTCGGTGGGGAGTCTAGCTTCACGCCAAACTTGCCTTTACGTTGCGGTCGTGCGATGTCGGGGCATCAATTTGAGTTTTCCTTGCCGGCCACCATAAGACCGAGTTGAGTCGTCCGTCAATAAGCCTTGCATAGTCCACCTCCTTCCAATTACCTGCGTGCCGACTAGCCTGTTAGCGAATTAGCGGTGATTAGAGTCGTCTGGCGAACTTCCATCCTCTGATGAAAGAGGTAATGCGGGCATTCTCCTGGCCAAGCGATCCGCCATGGCCGTCGAGGTGGGTGCTTTCGGCTAGCGTGGCGCTCCGTGCTCCATTATTTAAATTGGCGGTGCCTTTGCGTCGTGTTGACTTGGTTGCCTGCTTGTGTAACGCTTTCAGTTTCACGGCGGGCGGCAGGTCACCGAGGGACAACTGTCGCCGTGCTTGTCGTGAACCAGAACGACCTCACGCTGTGGCCAACCACCTGCCGAGTCCACCTTGACTTCGCCCAGGTGCCGTCTTCCAGCGTGATCTGGTGAGGCACTTTCGCTCCTAGAGTAGTGGTAGAGGCATTAGGCTGAGTGAATTACGCCAATGTCGGCGTCGGCATGGCCAAACCCCGCCATGGTGCATGCATACGCTTCTCTGTGGCACCAATCTTGGTGTTTATTACCTCAATCGATTGCGCTTCCGTTCAGTGCAGAGTGCTAGGGAGGTGATGGTTAAGGCCGAGGAGGTCCGAGCTCATGGGCGTTGGCGAGAGAATGCATGACCTCTGTTAAGTTCTGCCAGGGACCTTGAAGCGAAATTCATAGAGAACCCGGGGGTTAAGTGCAAGCGTTAGTGAGAGAGTGAAATAGTGGTAAGCACTTCACGAGTTCATTTAGTTGGAAGCCAGGGTCTATTTTGCATAATTCTTTGGCGTGCTTGGGTGGCCCAGCGTTGGGCTAGTCATGTCGTGTGGGCCGAGAATAAATGGGCACTTACCGGTGTCTTTGTGCATCTCTTACGTGGAGCTACTTGGATGGGATAAGCCAAACCAGCACAAGCTCATGCCATGGCACGAGGATTTGGTTTTCCATTTCTAAGCGAAAAGTAGGAATGTTTATTCAATTTAGTTTTTGAGCTGAACTTTGCAAAAATAATAGTAAATTTATAGATGTCCAAAATAGTGAAACAAAATTTGTTAGGTTCACAAAAATGCTATCTATCTGTTGGTGTAATTAGTTTACAGTTATCCGAGATGGCAATAGATTCATAAATTCAATTTAAAAGCTTAGTATTAGTTAAGCTTAATATTTGTAGGAATTTTGTGGCAAATCGGTGATAGCTTTAGCCATGAAATTTTTACAGTGGGGTTCATTAGATTATTATGTACTCACTGTAATTTTTGTAGCCCCAGTGTAGGTTGATAAATAGAGTAGCTAGTACTCACGATTAATCATATATAGAGTAAATCGGTAGTAAGAGTAAGAATACCTTTAGTCAATACGATAATATATGTCACGCTTCATACTTGTTAGTGGTAATAGTAGGTAACTTAGCACCTTAGTTAGTAGAACTCGCTTAGTAACTTGATAGGCGTATTTTATTTAAGAGTTGTTGTAGTATTACTAAATGTTGCATCATCATTTCATGCATGTAGATCATGAGTTGGTAGAGTTCGTGCCTGTGGACGAACAAGACTACGAGAGGAGGTCATTGAGGAGTACAAGGAGGAGATCCTCTCATGGGAGGGAGCCTAGAGCCTTTTGGTGCAGACTTTGTTGACCCACTTTTGCCCAAGGCAAGCCAGGTGCATAACCCTTATTTTAAATGATCACTTGAATATATATGATATACATTTACGTTCTACGGGCATTTTATGGAAACTACATGCATAAATATATCTATCTATGAGTCCTACTAGTGTGGAAATCGAGTAGTCTGCTATGCTCGAGTTTTCAATAGAATGAGTAACTTTGCGTTACTCTGTGCAGGTGATAATTATGATCCTTTCCCGAGGATAAAATGGTGGAAAGGAAAGATGGTGGTGGTAGGCGGGGATATGGTTTGGGTATTGGTGGATATGTAGAGGTTGTGTCCTGTGGCCAGCAGGGCATAGCTTGAATTACACTTTTTCCCTATGCACGTAGCCGGTTAAGGACCGGCCGTTGCATTGGAAACTAGGCAAGTCCTGGACTTATTATCCAGCAACATACTTGGGTTTAGGCGCTGGAAAGACTTGTTGCTCTCTTGTAGTGGGTTACGGCTCTTCTGGACCCGGCCCGATTGGAGGCGAGGGGATGGTGGAATCCTTGCACCACTGCCTTTGAGTCCAGGACTCGATGGCGGGGCTTGGAGTCAAGTTTGGATGAGGACCTAGACCCCGGAGATAGGAGGTGATGAGTTGCTCCTACTTGTG
>CAJGYO010000059.1:0-80757 GCA_904845875.1 Miscanthus lutarioriparius | reverse complement strand
GATTATTACTATCTCCACATGGTGAAATGAGGCTCCACTTGAGCCTCGTCACCTAAGAGTACCATCGGTGCGTTTATAACTATCTAAGCCTATGATGCGTTTGGCATAAACCGTGCATCTATCTTGGACCGACACTAGCACTATCTCCAAGCGGACGAAACAAGTTTCCACAAGATAACGTCACCTAGGAGTTCCATCAGGCGTCCAAACCGATTTCCAAGCCTATAGTGCGTTCGGCGCATAAGCGTGCAACTATATTGCACCAATGTTCCATCCGGTGCGACCAAAATGATCTTGAGCCTATAGTGCGTTAAAGGCAAACGGGCACACCTATCTTGCGTCAAGATTAGCACTATCTCCAAGCGGACTGAAGCGAGCTTCCACTTGAGCCTCGTCACCTAGGAGAACCATCGGTGCGTTAAAAAGCGATGTCTAAGCCTATGGTGCGTTTGGCGCCAAACCGTGCACCTATCTTGCACCGACACTAACACTATCTCCAAAGCGGTCCGAAACAAGATTCCACAAGACCCACATCACCTAGGAGTTCCATCGGTGTGTCCAAACCGATTTCAGAGCCTATGGTGCGTTCGGCAAACCGTGCACCTATATGGCACCAGCGCGAACACTTGTCTCCAAATAGACCAAAATGAGATTCCACATGACCCGTCACCTAGGAGTTCCATCGGTGCCTCCAAAATGATCTCCGAGCCTATGGTGCGTTAAAGGCGCAAACCGCGCACCTATCTTGCGTCAAGATTAGCACTATCTCCACGGACTGAAATGAGCTTCCACTTGAGCCTCGTCACCTAAAGAGTACCATCGGTGCGTTAATAGCGATGTCTAAGCCTATAGTGCGTTTGGCGCAAACCGTGCATCTATCTTGGACCGACACTAGCACTATCTCCAAAGCGGACGAAACAAGTTTCCACAAGACCCCGTCACCTAGGAGTTCCATCGGGCGTCCAAACCGATTTCCAAGCCTATGGTACGTTCGGCATAAACCGTGCAACTATATTGCACCAGCGCCAACACTGTCTCCAAATAGACCAAAATGAGATTTCACATGACCCGTCACCTAGGGTTCCATCATGGTGCGACCAAAATGATCTCAGAGCCTATGGTGCGTTCGGCAAAAACGCGCACCTATCTTGCGTCAAGATTAGCACTATCTCCACAGAGTGAAATGAGCTTCCACTTGAGCCTCGTCACCTAGGAGAACCATCGGTGCGTTAAAAGCGATGTCTAAGCCTATGAGTGCGTTTGGCGCAAACCGTGCACCTATCTTGCACCGACACTAACACTATCTCCAAAGCGGTCGAAAAGCGAGTTCCACAAGACCCACGTCACCTAGGAGTTCCATCGGTGTGTCCAAACCGATTTCCGAGCCTATGAGTGCGTTTGGCGCAAACCGTGCAACTATATGGCACCAACACGAACATTGTCTCCAAATAGACCAAAATGAGATTCCACATGACCCACGTCACCTAGGAGTTCCATCAGGTGAGTCCAAAATGATCTGCGAGCCTATGGTACGTTCGGCGCAAACTGCGCACCTATATTGCGTCAAGATTAGCAATATCTCCACAGAGACTGAAATGAGCTTCCACTTGAGCCTCATCACCTAAGAGTACCATCGGTGCGTTAATAACGCTGTCTAAGCCTATGATGCGTTTGGCGCAAACCGTGCATCTATCTATCTTGGACCGACACTAGCACTATCTCCAAGCGGACTGAAACGAGCTTCCACTTGAGCCTCGTCACCTAGGAGAACCATCGGTGCGTTAAAAGCGATGTCTAAGCCTATAGTGCGTTTGGCGCCAAACCGTGCACCTATCTTGCACCGACACTAACACTATCTCCAAAGCGGTTAAAATGAGATTCCACAAGACCCACGTCACCTAGGGTTCCATCGGTGTGTGTCCAAACCGATTTCCGAGCCTATGGTGCGTTCGGCGCAAACCGTGCACCTATATGGCACCAAGCGAACACTTTCTCCAAATAGACCAAAATGAGATTCCACATGACCCACGTCACCTAGGAGTTCCATCGGTGCCTCCAAAATGATCTCTAAGCCTATAGTACGTTAAAGGCGCAAACCCGCGCACCTATCTTGCGTCAAGATTAGCACTATCTCCACCGGTGAAATGAGCTTCCACTTGAGCCTCGTCACCTAAGAGTACCATCGGTGCGTTAATAACTTATTGTCTAAGCCTATGATGCGTTTGGCGCAAACCGTGCATCTATCTTGGACCGACACTAGCACTATCTCCAAGCGGTTGAACGAGCTTCCACTTGAGCCTCGTCACCTAGGAGAACCATCGGTGCGTTAAAAGCGATGTCTAAGCCTATAATACGTTTGGCGCAAACCATGCACCTATCTTGCACCGACACTAACACTATCTCCAAAGCGGTCAAAACAGAGTTCCACAAGACCCACGTCACCTAGGAGTTCCATCGGTTTGTGTCCAAACCGATTTCGAGAGCCTATGGTGCGTTAAAGGCGCCAAACCGTGCACCTATATGGCACCAACCATGAACAACTTGTCTCCAAATAGACCAAAATGAGATTCCACATGACCCACGTCACCTAGGTGTTCCATCGGTGCGTCCAAAATGATCTCCGAGCCTATGGTATGCGTTAAAGGCGCAAACCGCGCACCTATCTTCGCGTCAAGATTAGCACTATCTCCACGGTTTGAAATGAGCTTCCACTTGAGCCTCGTCACCTAAGAGTACCATCGGTGCGTTAATAAACTTGTCTAAGCCTATGAATGCGTTTGGCGCAAACCGTGCATCTATCTTGGACCGACACTAGCACTATCTCCAAAGCGGACGAAACAAGTTTCCACAAGACCAACGTCACCTAGGGTTCCATCGGGCGTCCAAACCGATTTCCAAGCCTATGGTACGTTCGGCGCCAAGCGTGCAACTATATTGCACCAATGCCAACACTCTCTCCAAATAGACCGAAATGAGATTTCACATGACCCACGTCACCTAGGAGTTCCATCAGGTGCGACCAAAATGATCTCGAGCCTATAGTGCGTTCGGTTGCAAACCGGGCACCTATCTTGCGTCAAGATTAGCACTATCTCCAAGCGGACTGAAATGAGCTTCCACTTGAGCCTCGTCACCTAGGAGAACCATCGGTGCGTTAAAAGCGATGTCTAAGCCTATGAATGCGTTTGGCGCGCAAACCCGTGCACCTATCTTGCACCGACACTAACACTATCTCCAAACGGTTCGAAACGAGTTCCACAAGACCCACATCACCTAGGAGTTCCATCGGTTGTGTCCAAACCGATTTCCGAGCCTATGATGCGTTAAAAGCGCAAACCGTGCACCTATATGGCACCACCGTGTCAACACTTGTCTCCAAATAGACCAAAATGAGATTCCACATGACCCACGTCACCTAGGAGTTCCATCGGTGCGACCAAAATGATCTCGAGCCTATGGTGCGTTAAAGGCGCAAACCGGCGCACCTATCTTGCGTCAAGATTAGCACTTTCTCCACACGGACTGAAATGAGCTTCCACTTGAGCCTCGTCACCTAGGAGTACCATCGATGCGTTAAAAAGCGATGTCTTAAGCCTATGAATGCGTTTGGCGCAAACCGTGCACCTATCTTGCACCGACACTAACACTATCTCCAAACGGTTGAAGCAAGTTCCACAAGACCCATGTCACCTAGGAGTTCCATCGGTGCGTCCAAACCGATTTCCGAGCCTACGATGCGTTACGCCATAAACCGTGCAACTATATGGCACCAACGCGAACCTTTGTCTCCAAATAGACCAAAATGAGATTCCACATGACCCGTCACGTAGGAGTTCCATCATGTGTGTCTAAAATGATCTCAAGAGCCTATGGTACGTTAAATTGCATGGTGCCGCGCACCTATCTTGCGTCAAGATTAACACTATCTCCACATGGACTGAAATGAGCTTCCACTGGAGCCTCGTCACCTAGGAGTACCATCGGTGCGTTAAAAACGATGTCTAAGCCTATAGTGCGTTTGGCGCAAACCGTGCACCTATCTTGGACCGACACACTATCTCCAAGCGGACGAAACAAGTTTCCACAAGTCCAACGTCACCTAGGTGTTCCATCGGTGCGTTCAAACCGATTTCCAAGCCTATGGTGCGTTTGCGCAAAGCGTGCAACTATATTGCACCATTGTGCGTAACAACTCTCTCCAAATAGACCAAAATGAGATTTCACATGACCCACGTCACCTAGGAGTTCCATCGGTGCGACCAAAATGATCTCCGAGAGCCTATGGTATGTTCGGCGCAAACCGGCGCACCTATCTTGCGTCAAGATTAGCACTATCTCCAAATGGTGAAAATGAGCTTCCACTTGAGCCTCGTCACCTAGGAGAACCATCGGTGCGTTAAAAAGCGATGTCTAAGCCTATGGTACGTTTGGCGCAAACCGTGCACCTATCTTGCACCGACACTAACACTATCTCCAAAGCGGTCCGAGCAGAGTTCCACAAGACCCACGTCACCTAGGAGTTCCATCGGTTTGTGTCCAAACCGATTTCTAAGCCTATGAATGCGTTCGGCGCAAACCGTGCACCTATATGGCATGCAGCGAACACTTGTCTCCAAATAGACCAAAATGAGATTCCACATGACCCACGTCACCTAGGGTTCCATCGGTGCCTCCAAAATGATCTCGAGCCTATGGTGCGTTCGCGCAAACCGCGCACCTATCTTGCGTCAAGATTAGCACTATCTCCACACGGACTGAAATGAGCTTCCACTTGAGCCTCGTCACCTAAGAGTACCATCGGTGCGTTAATAACGCTGTCTAAGCCTATTGTACGTTTGGCGCAAACCGTGCATCTATCTTGGACCGACACTAGCACTATCTCCAAACGGACTGAAACGAGCTTCCACTTGAGCCTCGTCACCTAGGAGAACCATCGGTGCGTTAAAAACGATGTCTAAGCCTATGAATGCGTTTGGCGCCAAACCGTGCACCTATCTTGCACCGACACTAACACTATCTCCAAATGGTCCAAACGAGTTTCCACAATACCCACGTCACCTAGGAGTTCCATCGGTGCGTGTCCAAACCGATTTCCGAGCCTATAGTGCGTTAAAGGCATAAACCGTGCACCTATATGGCACCAAGTCAACACTTTGTCTCCAAAAGACCAAAATGAGATTCCACATGACCCGTCACCTAGGAGTTCCATCGGTGCGACCAAAATGATCTCCGAGCCTATAGTGCGTTAAAGCGCAAACCGCGCACCTATCTTGCGTCAAGATTAGCACTATCTCCAAGCAACTGAAATGAGCTTCCACTTGAGCCTCGTCACCTAGGAGTACCATCGGTGCGTTAAAAAGCGATGTCTAAGCCTATAGTGCGTTTGGCGCAAACCGTGCACCTATCTTGCACCGACACTAACACTATCTCCAAAGCGGTTAAAACAAGTTCCACAAGACCCGTCACCTAGGAGTTCCATCGGTGCGTCCAAACCGATTTCCGAGCCTATGTGCGTTCGGCGCAAACCATGCAACTATATGGCACCAGCGAACACTTGTCTCCAAATAGACCAAAATGAGATTCCACATGACCCGTCACCTAGGAGTTCCATCGGTGTGTCCAAAATGATCTCGAGAGCCTATGGTACGTTCGGCGCAAACCGCGCACCTATCTTGCGTCAAGATTAGCACTATCTCCACATGGTGAAATGAGCTTCCACTTGAGCCCTCGTCACCTAGGAGTACCATCGGTGCGTTAAAAAGCGATGTCTAAGCCTATAGTACGTTTAAACGCAAACCGTGCACCTATCTTGGACCGACACTAACACTATCTCCAAGCGGACGAAACAAGTTTCCACAAGACCCCGTCACCTAGGAGTTCCATCGGGGCGTCAAAACCGATTTCCAAGCCTATGAGTGCGTTTGGCGCAAAGCGTGCAACTATATTGCACCAGCGCCAACACTATCTCCCAAGCAGACCGAAATGAGATTTCACATGACCCGTCACCTAGGAGTTCCATCGGTGCGACCAAAATGATCTCCGAGCCTATAGTGCGTTCGGCGCAAACCGGGCACACCTATCTTGCGTCAAGATTAGCACTATCTCCAAGCAATTTGAAATGAGCTTCCACTTGAGCCTCGTCACCTAGGAGAACCATCGGTGCGTTAAAAATGATGTCTAAGCCTATAGTGCGTTTGGCGCAAACCGTGCACCTATCTTGCACCGACACTAACACTATCTCCAAAGCGTTCCAAAGCGAGATTCCACAATACCCACGTCACCTAGGAGTTCCATCGGTGCGTCCAAACGATTTCCGAGCCTATGGTGCGTTTGGCGCAAACCGTGCACCTATATGGCATCAGCATGCGAACACTATCTCCAAATAGACCAAAATGAGATTCCACATGACCCACGTCACCTAGGAGTTCCATCAGGTGCCTCCAAAATGATCTCCGAGCCTATGGTATGTTCGGCGCAAACCGCGCACCAATCTTGCGTCAAGATTAGCACTATCTCCACACAGCCTGAAATGAGCTTCCACTTGAGCCTCGTCACCTAAGAGTACCATCGGTGCGTTAATAATGATCTCTAAGCCTATGATGCGTTTGGCGCAAAACCGTGCATCTATCTTGGACCGAGACTAGCACTATCTCCAAGCGGACTGGAATGAGCTTCCACTTGAGCCTCGTCACCTAGGAGAACCATCGGTGCGTTAAAAAGCGATGTCTAAGCCTATGAATGCGTTTAGGCGCAAACCGTGCACCTATCTTGCACCGACACTAACACTATCTCCAAGCGGTGCGAAAAGCGAGTTCCACAAGACCCACGTCACCTAAGAGTTCCATCGGTACGTGTCCAAACCGATTCCCGAGCCTATGGTGCGTTAAAGCGCAAACCGTGCACCTATATGGCACCAGCGCGAACTACACTCTCTCAAATAGACCAAAATGAGATTCCACATGACCCACGTCACCTAGGAGTTCCATCGGTGCGTCCAAAATGATCTCCGAGCCTATAGTATGTTACGGCGCAAACCGCGCACCTATCTTGCGTCAAGATTAGCACTATCTCCACACGGACTGAAATGAGCTTCCACTTGAGCCTCGTCACCTAAGAGTACCATCGGTGCGTTAATAACGCTGATGTCTAAGCCTATGAGTGCGTTTGGCGCCAAACCGTGCATCTATCTTGGACCGACACTAGCACTATCTCCAAGCGGACGAAACAAGTTTCCACAAGACCAACGTCACCTAGGAGTTCCATCGGGCGTCGTCCAAACGATTTCCAAGCCTATGGTGCGTTCGGCGCAAAAGCGTGCAACTATATTGCACCGATGCGCCAACACTCTCTCTCCAAATAGAGACCAAAATGAGATTCCACATGACCCGTCACCTAGGGTTCCATCGGTGCGACCAAAATGATCTCGAGCCTATGGTACGTTCGGTGCAAACCGGGCACCTATCTTGCGTCAAGATTAGCACTATCTCCAAGCGGTGAAATGAGCTTCCACTTGAGCCTCGTCACCTAGGAGAACCATCGGTGCGTTAAAAGCGATGTCTAAGCCTATGAGTGCGTTTGGCGCAAACCGTGCACCTATCTTGCACCGACACTAACACTATCTCCAAGCGGTCGAAACAAGTTCCACAAGACCCACGTCACCTAGGAGTTCCATCGGTGTGTCCAAACCGATTTCCAAGCCTATGAAGTGCGTTAAAGCGCGCAAACCGTGCACCTATATGGCACCGAAGTCAACACTTGTCTCCAAATAGACCAAAATGAGATTTCACATGACCCCGTCACCTAGGAGTTCCATCGGTGCGACCAAAATGATCTCTGAGCCTATAGTGCGTTCGGCGCAAACCGGCGCACCTATCTTGCGTCAAGATTAGCACTATCTCCACGGCGGACTGAAATGAGCTTCCACTTGAGCCTCGTCACCTAGGAGTACCATCGGTGCGTTAAAAGCGATGTCTAAGCCTATGAGTGCGTTTGGCGCAAACCGTGCACCTATCTTGCACCGACACTAACACTATCTCCAAACGGTCCGAAACAGTTCCACAAGACCCACGTCACCTAGGAGTTCCATCGGGTGTGTCCAAACCGATTTCCAAGCCTATGGTACGTTAAAACGCAAACCGTGCACCTATATGGCACCAAGCGCGACAACATGTCTCCAAATAGACCAAAATGAGATTCCACATGACCCGTCACCTAGGGTTCCATCGGTGCGTCCAAAATGATCTCCGAGCCTATGTTACGTTACGGCGCAAAACGCGCACCTATCTTGCGTCAAGATTAGCACTATCTCCACCGCGTCAAAAATGAGCTTCCACTTGAGCCTCGTCACCTAAGAGTACCAGCATCGGTGCGTTAATAACCATTGTCTAAGCCTATGAGTGCGTTTGGGCGCAAACCGTGCACCTATCTTGCACCGACTACTAACACTATCTCCAAGCCGATTTGAAACAAGTTCCACAAGACCCGTCACCTAGGAGTTCCATCGGAGGCGTCCAAACCGATTTCCAAGCCTACTATTGCGTTCCACCCCAAACGTGCAACTATATGAGCACCAACGCGAACCTTTGTCTCCAAATAGACCAAAATGAGATTCCACATGACCCGTCACCTAGGAGTTCCATCATGTGCGTCCAAAATGATCTCGAGCCTATGGTACGTTCGGCGCAAACCGCGCACCTATCTTGCGTCAAGATTAACACTATCTCCACCGCATGGTGAAATGAGCTTCCACTTGAGCCTCGTCACCTAGGAGTACCATCGGTGCGTTAAAAACGCGATCTCTAAGCCTATAGTGCGTTTGGCGCAAACCGTGCACCTATCTTGGACCGACACTATATCTCCAAGCGGACGAAACAAGTTTCCACAAGACCAGCGTCACCTAGGTGTTCCATCGGGTGTGTCAAACGATTTCCAAGCCTATGGTGCGTTTGGCGCAAAGCGTGCAACTATATTGCACCAACGCGCCAACTTGTCTCTCCAAGCAGACCAAAATGAGATTTCACATGACCCGTCACCTAGGAGTTCCATCGGTGCGACCAAAATGATCTCCGAGCCTATGGTACGTTCGGCGCAAACCGGCGCACCTATCTTGCGTCAAGATTAGCACTATCTCCAAGCAGGTGAAATGAGCTTCCACTTGAGCCTCGTCACCTAGGAGAACCATCGGTGCGTTAAAAATGATGTCTAAGCCTATGAGTGCGTTTGGCGCAAACCGTGCCATGCACCTATCTTGCACCGACACTAACACTATCTCCAAAGCGGTCAAAACGAGTTCCACAAGACCCACACCACCTAGGAGTTCCATCGGTTTGTGTCCAAACCGATTTCTAAGCCTATGATGCGTTCGGCATAAAACCGTGCACCTATATGGCACCAACGCGAACCTTTGTCTCCAAATAGACCAAAATGAGATTCCACATGACCCATGTCACCTAGGAGTTCCATCGGTGCCTCCAAAATGATCTCCGAGCCTATGATACGTTCGGCGCCAAACCGCGCACCTATCTTGCGTCAAGATTAGCACTATCTCCACCAGTTGAAATGAGCTTCCACTTGAGCCTCGTCACCTAAGAGTACCATCGGTGCGTTAATAACGTGTCTCTAAGCCTATAGTGCGTTTGGCGCAAACCGTGCATCTATCTTGGACCGACACTAGCACTATCTCCAAGCGGACCAAAACAAGTTTCCACAAGACCAACGTCACCTAGGAGTTTCATCGGGTGCGTCCAAACCGATTTCCAAGCCTATGGTGCGTTTGGCGCCAAAGCGTGCAACTATATTGCACCGACACCAACACTTTGTCTCCAAACAGACCGAAATGAGATTCCACATGACCCGTCACCTAGGAGTTCCATCGGTGCGACCAAAATGATCTCGAGCCTATGGTGCGTTAAAGCGCCAAACCCGGCGCACCTATCTTGCGTCAAGATTAGCACTATCTCCAAACGGACTTAAGCGAACTTCCACTTGAGCCTCGTCACCTAGGAGAACCATCGGTGCGTTAAAAATGATGTCTAAGCCTATGATGCGTTTTTGGCGCAAACCGTGCACCTATCTTGCACCAGACACTAACACTATCTCCAAGCGGACGAAATGAGTTCCACAAGACCCGTCACACCTAGGAGTTCCATCGGTTGCGTCCAAACCGATTTCCGAGCCTATAGTGCGTTAAAGGCGCCAAACCGTGCACCTATATGGCACCAACACGAACCTTGTCTCTCCAAATAGACCAAAATGAGATTCCACATGACCCACGTCACCTAGGTGTTCCATCGGTGCGTCCAAAATGATCTCCAGAGCCTATGGTGCGTTCGGCGCAAACCGCGCACCTATCTTGCGTCAAGATTAGCACTATCTCCACATGGACTGAAATGAGCTTCCACTTGAGCCTCGTCACCTAAGAGTACCATCGGTGCGTTAATAAATGATGTCTAAGCCTATAGTGCGTTTAGGCGCAAACCGTGCATCTATCTTGGACCGACACTAGCACTATCTCCAAGCGGACGAAACAAGTTTCCACAAGACCAACGTCACCTAGGAGTTCCATCGGGGCATCCAAACCGATTTCCAAGCCTATGATGCGTTCGGCGCAAGCGTGCAACTATATTGCACCGCGCACTAACACTCTCTCCAAGCAGACCCGAAATGAGATTTCACATGACCCACGTCACCTAGGAGTTCCATCAGGTGCGACCAAAATGATCTCGAGCCTATAGTGCGTTCGGTGCAAAACCGGCACACCTATCTTGCGTCAAGATTAGCACTATCTCTCTGCAGCGGACTGAAATGAGCTTCCACTTGAGCCTCGTCACCTAGGAGAACCATCGGTGCGTTAAAAATATGTCTAAGCCTATGAGTGCGTTTGGCGCAAACCGTGCACCTATCTTGCACCGACACTAACACTATCTCCAAAGCGGTCCGAAAGCGAGTTCCACAATACCCACGTCACCTAGGGTTCCATCGGTTGCGTGTCCAAACCGATTTGGCGAGCCTATAGTGCGTTCGGCGCCAAACCGTGCACCTATATGGCACCAGCGAACACTTGTCTCCAAATAGACCAAAATGAGATTCCACATGACCCACGTCACCTAGGAGTTCCATCGGTGCCTCCAAAATGATCTCCGAGCCTATGGTGCGTTCGGCACAAACCGCGCACCTATCTTGCGTGAAGATTAGCACTATCTCCACAAATAGACCAAAATGAGCTTCCACTTGAGCCTCGTCACCTAAGAGTACCATCGGTGCGTTAATAACTTGATCTCCTAAGCCTATAGTGCGTTTGGCGCAAACCGGCGCATCTATCTTGGACCGACACTAGCACTATCTCCAAGCGGTGAAATGAGCTTCCACTTGAGCCTCGTCACCTAGGAGAACCATCGGTGCGTTAAAAAGCGATGTCTAAGCCTATGAGTGCGTTTGGCGCCAAACCGTGCACCTATCTTGCACCGAACACTATCTCTCAAGCGGTCGAAAACATAAGTTCCACAAGACCCACGTCACCTAGGAGTTCCATCGGTGTGTCCAAAACGATTTCCAAGCCTATGGTACGTTTGGCATAAAAACCCGTGCACCTATATGGCACCAAGCGCGAACACTTTGTCTCCAAATAGACCAAAATGAGATTCCACATGACCCACGTCACCTAGGAGTTCCATCGGTGCGTCCAAAATGATCTCCGAGCCTATGAGTGCGTTCGGTGCAAACCGCACCATCTATCTTGCGTCAAGATTAGCACTTTCTCCACCGCAATGAAATGAGCTTCCCCTTGAGCCTCGTCACCTAGGAGAACCATCGGTGCGTTAAAAGCGATGTCTAAGCCTATAGTGCGTTTGGCGCAAAACCATGCACCTATCTTGGATCGACACTAACACTATCTCCAAATGCGGTCGAAACAGTTCCACAAGACCCACTTCACCTAGGGTTCCATCGGTGTGTCCAAACCGATTTCCGAGCCTATGAATGCGTTCGGCGCAAACCGTGCAACTATATGGCACCGTCCAACAACTTGTCTCCAAATAGACCAAAATGAGATTCACATGACCCACGTCACCTAGGAGTTCCATCGGTGCGACCAAAATGATCTCCGAGCCTATGGTGCGTTAAAGCGCAAACCGCGCTCACCTATCTTGCGTCAAGATTAGCACTATCTCCAAGGAGGTGAAATGAGCTTCCACTTGAGCCTCGTCACCTAGGAGTACCATCGGTGCGTTAAAAAGCGATGTCTAAGCCTATAGTGCGTTTGGCGCCAACCGTGCACCTATCTTGCACCGACACTAACACTATCTCCAAGCGGTTTGAAACAAGTTCCACAAGACCCACGTCACCTAGGAGTTCCATCGGTGCGTCCAAACCGATTTCCGAGCCTATGATGCGTTTGGCGCAAACCGTGCAACTATATAAGCACCAGCGCGAAACAACTTGTCTCCAAATAGACCAAAATGAGATTCCACATGACCCGTCACCTAGGAGTTCCATCGGTGCGTCCAAAATGATCTCCGAGCCTATGGTACGTTAAATGGCGCAAACCGCGCACCTATCTTGCGTCAAGATTAACACTATCTCCACATGGTGAAATGAGCTTCCACTTGAGCCTCGTCACCTAGGAGTACCATCGGTGCGTTAAAAAGCGATGTCTAAGCCTATGAGTGCGTTTGGCGCAAACCGTGCACCTATCTTGGACCGACACTACACTATCTCCAAGCGGACGAAACAAGTTTCCACAAGACCCACATCACCTAGGAGTTCCATCGGGTGTGTTCCAAACCGATTTCCAAGCCTATAGTGCGTTTGGCGCATAAGCGTGCAACTATATTGCACCAACGCGCAACTTGTCTCCAAATAGACCAAAATGAGATTTCCACATGACCCGTCACCTAGGAGTTCCATCGGTGCGTCCAAAATGATCTCGAGCCTATGGTGCGTTCGGCGCAAACCACGCGCACCTATCTTGCGTCAATATTAGCACTATCTCCAAGCGGTGAAATGAGCTTCCACTTGAGCCTCGTCACCTAGGAGTACCATCGGTGCGTTAAAAATGATGTCTAAGCCTATGGTGCGTTTGGCGCCAAACCATGCACCTATCTTGCACCGACACTAACACTATCTCCAAGCGGTCCGAAACAAGTTTCCACAAGACCACGTCACCTAGGAGTTCCATCGGGTGTGTCCAAACCGATTTCGATTTATGAGCCTATAGTACGTTGCGGGCCAAACGTGCAACTATATGGCACCAGCAAACAACTTGTCTCCAAATAGACCAAAATGAGATTCCACATGACCCAAGTCACCCGAAGGAGTTCCATCGGTGCCTCCAAAATGATCTCCGAGCCTATGCCTATGTGCGTTCGGCGCAAACCGTGCACCTATCTTGCACCGAAGATTAACACTATCTCCAAACTGTCCGAAACGAGTTCCACAATACCCGTCACCTAGGAGTTCCATCGGTGTGTCCAAACCGATTTCTAGAGCCTATGGTACGTTCGGCGCCAAACCGTGCATCTACTTGGCACCACACTAACACTATCTCCAAATAGACCAAAATGATATTCCACATGACCCACGTCACCTAGGAGTTCCATCGGTGCCTCCAAAATGATCTCCGAGCCTATGATGCGTTCGGCACAAACCGCGCACCTATCTTAAGTGAAGATTAGCACTATCTCCACGGACTGAAAAATGTGCTTCCACTTGAGCCTCGTCACCTAAGAGTACCATCGGTGCGTTAATAATTATCTGTCTAAGCCTATGGTGCGTTTGGCACAAACCGGCATCTATCTTGGACCGACACTAGCACTATCTCCAAGCGGTTTGAAGCGAGCTTCCACTTGAGCCTCGTCACCTAGGAGAACCATCGGTGCGTTAAAAAGCGATGTCTAAGCCTATGAGTGCGTTTGGGGCAAACCGTGCACCTATCTTGCACTTGACACTAACACTATCTCCAAGCGGTCGAAAGCAGTTTCCACAAGACTCACGTCACCTAGGAGTTCCATCGGTGTGTCCAAACCGATTTCGAGCCTATGGTACGTTAAAGTACATCTGGTGCACCTATATGGCACCAACGCGAACCTTTGTCTCCAAATAGACCAAAATGAGATTCCACATGACCAAGGTCACCTAGGTGTTAAATCGGTGAGTCCAAAATGATCTCCGAGCCAATGGTACGTTCGGTGCAAACCGGGCACCTATCTTGCGTCAAGATTAGCACTTTCTCCACACGGACTGAAACGAGCTTCCCCTTGAGCCTCGTCACCTAGGAGAACCATCAGTGCATTAAAAACGATGTCTAATCCTATGGTACGTTTGGCGCAAACCATGCACCTATCATGGATCGACACTAACACTATCTTCAAATGGTCCGAAACAGGATTCCACAATACCCACATCACCTAGGAGTTCCATCGGCTGTGTCCAAACCGATTTCCGAGCCTATGGTACGTTCGGCGCAAACCGTGCACCTATATGGCACCGAAGTCAACACTGTCTCCAAACAGACAGAAATCATATTTCACATGACCCACGTCACCTTGGAGTTTCATCTGGTGTGACTAAAATAATATCCGA
Source organism: Miscanthus lutarioriparius (assembly GCA_904845875.1). Lineage (NCBI taxonomy): Eukaryota > Viridiplantae > Streptophyta > Magnoliopsida > Poales > Poaceae > Miscanthus > Miscanthus lutarioriparius. The sequence goes on along the minus strand of CAJGYO010000059.1, from coordinate 66,180 downwards.
GCCTATGGTATGTTAAAACGCAAACCGGCGCTCACCTATCTTGCTTCAAGATTAGCACTTTCTCAAAAGGCGAAAGGAGCTTCCACTCGAGCCTCGTCACCTAGGAGTACCATCGGTGCATTAAAAACGATGTCTTAGCCTATGGTACGTTTGGCGCAAACCGTGCACCTATCTTGCACCGACACTAACACTATCTCCAAACAGGTTTGAAGCGAGTTCCACAAGACCTCGTCACCTAGGGTTCCATCGGTTGCGTCCAAACCGATTTACGAGCCTACGATGCGTTCGGCGCAAACCGTGCAACTATATGGCACCAGCGAACCTTTGTCTCCAAATAGACCAAAATGAGATTCCACATGACCCGTCGTCACGTGGGAGTTCCATCGGTGTGTCCAAAATGATCTTGAGCCTATGGTACATTAAATGCGCCAAACGCGCGCACCTATCTTGCGTCAAGATTAACACTATCTCCACATGGTGAAATGACCTTCCACTTTGGAGCCTCGTCACCTAGGAGTACCATCGGTGCGTTAAAAGCGATGTCTAAGCCTATGAGTGCGTTTGGCGCAAACCGTGCACCTATCTTGGGCCAGACACTATCTCCAAGCGGACGAAACAAGTTTCCACAAGTCCAACATCACCTAGTTGTTCCATCGGGTGTGTTCGGCCGATTTCAAGCCTATAGTGCGTTTGGCGCCAAAGCGTGCAACTATATTGCACCGGCGCCAACACATCTCCAAACAGACCGAAATGAGATTTCACATGACCCGTCACCTTGGAGTTCCATCGGTGTGACCAAAATGCTCTCCGAGAGCCTATGGTGCGTTAAGGCGCAAACCACGCACCTATCTTGCGTCAATATTAGCACTATCTCCAAGCGGTGGAGCGAGCTTCCGCTTGAGCCTCGTCACCTAGGAGAACCATCGGTGCGTTAAAAATGATGTCGAGCCTATGAGTGCGTTTGGCGCAAACCATGCACCTATCTTGCACCGCGGTAACACTATGTCCAAACAGTCCGAAAATAAGTTCCCACAAGACCCACTTCACCTAGGGTTCCATCGGTGTGTCCAAACCGATTTACGAGCCTATAGTGCGTTAAAGGCGCAAACCGTGCAACTATATGGCACCAGCGAACACTTGTCTCCAAATAGACCAAAATGAGATTCCACATGACCCAAGTCACCTAGGAGTTCCATCGGTGCCTCCAAAATGATCACCGAGCCTATGAATGCGTTCGGCGCGCAAATCGCGCACCTATCTTCGCGTCAAGATTATTACTATCTCCACCACGGACTGAAATGAGCTTCCACTTGAGCCTCGTCACCTAGGAGTACCATCGGTGCGTTTATAACGCTTGTCTAAGCCTATGAGTGCGTTTGGCGCAAACCGTGCATCTATCTTGGACCGACACTAGCGGTACCTCCAAGCGGACGAAAAACAAGTTTCCACAAGACCGACATCACCTACGAGTTTCACGGGTGCGTCCAAACCGATTTCCAAGGCTATAGTGCGTTCGGCGCCAAGCGTGCAACTATATTGCACCAACGCCAACTTTTGTCTCCAAGCAGACCGAAATGAGATTTCACATGACCCACGTCACCTTGGAGTTCCATCGGTGCGACCAAAATGCTCTCGAGCCCTATGATGCGTTAAAGCGCAAACCGCGCACCTATCTTCGCGTCAAGATTAGCACTATCTCCAAGCAATTTGGAGCGAGCTTCCACTTGAGCCTCGTCACCTAGGAGAACCATCGGTGCGTTAAAAGCGATGTCTAAGCCTATGATGCGTTTGGCGCAAACCGTGCACCTATCTTGCACCGACACTAACACTATCTCCAAGCGGTCCGAAATAAGTTCCACAAGACCCACGTCACCTAGGAGTTCCATCGGTGTGTCCAAACCAATTTCGAGCCTATGAGTGCGTTAAAGGCACAAACCGTGCACCTATATGGCACCAGCGAACACTTGTCTCCAAATAGACCAAAATGAGATTCCACATGACCAAGGTCACCTAGGTGTTCCATCGGTGAGTCAAAATGATCTCGAGCCTATGGTGCGTTAAAGCGCAAACCGCGCACCTATCTTGCGTCAAGATTAGCACTATCTCCACCGGACTGAAATGAGCTTCCACTTGAGCCTCGTCACCTAAGAGTACCATCGGTGCGTTAATAACGTTGTCTAAGCCTATGGTGCGTTTGGCGCCAAACCGTGCATCTATCTTGGACCGACACTAGCACTATCTCCAAGCGGACCGAAACAAGTTTCCACAAGACCAACGTCACCTAGGAGTTCCATCGGGCGTCCAAACCGATTTCAAAGCATATGAGTGCGTTCGGCGCATAAGCGTGCAACTATATTGCACCGTTGCCAACACTCTCTCCAAGCAGACCCGAAATGAGATTTCACATGACCCGTCACCAAGGAGTTCCATCCGGTGCGACCAAAATGATCTCGAGCCTATAGTGCGTTCGGTGCAAACCGGGCACCTATCTTGCGTCAAGATTAGTACTATCTCTAAGCGGTGAAACGAGCTTCCACTTGAGCCTCGTCACCTAGGAGGACCATCGGTGCGTTAAAAGCGATGTCTAAGCCTATGAGTGCGTTTGGCGCCAAACCATGCACCTATCTTGCACCGACACTAACACTATCTCCAAACGTGTCAAAGCGAGTTCCACAATACCCACGTCACCTAGGAGTTTCCATCGGTTTGTGTCCAAACCGATTCCGAGCCTATGAGTGCGTTAAAGCATAAACCGTGCACTACATGGCACCAGCGAACACTTTGTCTCCAAATAGACCAAAATGAGATTCCACATGACCCGTCACCTAGGAGTTCCATCGGTGCCTCCAAAATGATCTCCGAGCCTATGGTACGTTCGGCACAAACCGCGCGCACTATCTGGCGTGAAGATTAGCACTATCTCCACCTGGTGAAATGTGCTTCCACTTGAGCCTCGTCACCTAAGAGTACCATCGGTGCGTTAATAACGCTGTCTCTAAGCCTATGAGTACGTTTGGCACAAACCGTGCATCTATCTTGGACCGACACTAGCACTATCTCCAAGCGGTGAAACGAGCTTCCACTTGAGCCTCATCACCTAGGAGAACCATCGGTGCGTTAAAAGCGATGTCTAAGCCTATAGTGCGTTTGGGCGCAAACCGTGCACCTATCTTGCACCGACACTAACACTATCTCCAAACAGTTGAAAATAAGTTCCATAAGACCCGTCACCTAGGAGTTCCATCGGTGCGTCAAAACTAATTTCCGAGCCTACGATGCGTTAAAGGCGCAAACGTGCAACTATATGTCACCAGCGAACACTTTGTCTCCAAATAGACCAAAATGAGATTCCACATGACCCGTCACGTAGCGGTTCCATCGGTGCGTCCAAAATGATCTCAGAGCCTATAGTGCGTTCGGCGCAAACCGCGCACCTATCTTGCGTCAAGATTAGCACTATCTCCACCGCAGTGAAATGAGGTTCCACTTGAGCCTCGTCACCTAGGAGTACCATCGGTGCGTTAAAAGCGATGTCTAAGCCTATGAGTGCGTTTGGCGCAAACCGTGCACCTATCTTGGACCGACACTATCTCCAAACGGACGAAACAAGTTTCCACAAGTCCAGCGTCACCTAGGTGTTCCATCGGGGCGTTATAACCGATTTCCGAGCCGATGAATGCGTTTGGCGCCAAAGCGTGCAACTATATTGCACCGGCGCCAACACTTTGTCTCCAAAGCAGACCAAAAATGAAATTTCACGCCACCCGTCACCTAGGAGTTCCATCGGTGCAGCAAAATGATCTTGAGCCTATAGTGCGTTCGGTGCAAACCGGGCACCTATCTTGCGTCAAGATTAGCACTATCTCCAAGCGGTGAAATAAGCTTCCACTTGAGCCTCGTCACCTAGGAGAACCATCGGTGCGTTAAAAGCGATGTCTAAGCCTATGAGTGCGTTTGGCGCAAACCGTGCACCTATCTTGCACCGACACTAACACTATCTCCAAGCAGTGCGAAATAAGTTCCACAATACCCACATCACCTAGGAGTTCCATCGGTGTGTCCAAATCGATTTACGAGCCTATGAGTGCGTTCGGCGCAAACCGTGCACCTATATGGCACGAAAGTCAACCTTTGTCTCTCCAAGCAGGCCAATCAGATTTCACATGAGCCACATCACCTAGGAGTTCCATCAGTGCGACTAAAATAATCTCCGAGCCTATGGTACATTGAAATAAACTGCTGCACCAATCTTGCGTCAAGATTAGCACTTTCTCCACCTGAGGGACTGAAAGGAGCTTCCACTCGAGCCTCGTCACCTAGGGTACCATCGGTGCATTAAAAGCGATGTCTTAGCCTATGAGTGCGTTTGGCACAAACCGTGCACCTATCTTGCACCGACACTAACACTATCTCCAAAGCAGTTGAAGCGAGTTCCACAAGACCCGTCACCTAGGGTTCCATCGGTTTGCGTCCAAACCGATTTACGAGCCTACGATGCGTTGGCGCAAACCGTGCAACTATATGGCACCAACTGAACCTTTCTCTCCAAATAGACAAGAAGGCGGGCGGTGATCCGGCCAGCAGCTTACAAACAAGTGGCGAGCTAAACTTGATCTAAACAAAACCCAACTGTGTTCTTGGTGGTGGTTAAGGGGGTATATGAAGGTGGAAGGGCGACCACCGGGTGTTGGGGTCGTGCTCCAACCCTAGGACACATCCTAATGGACTGACTTGATACCACGGCCCATCGAGGCCAAAATAAAGCGATGCAACACCTTTGTGAAACCTCTCGGTAGTAATTTGATCATTGCGGCCGGCTCAGACAAGATATAGACCTAATTCCGAATCCATATGAAAGTAGACTTCATAAAGTTCCATGGATATGAACACCCAAAGCGGAGTCCGTATGCGACCGTGGTGAACATCAGAAGTTGGAGCTGTCACGGGTCGAATCCAGCCCCAAAACGTGTTGGATTTGATCTCTTTCTTTCCTTGGACCAAAAGCGACGTGGTGTCCTGGTGGAGGATGTTGGGAATACTTGTACTTGGCCCCCAATCAACTTCTTTGGTCCTCCATGCCTTCCATGTGTCTTTAACACTCTTTTTGATCCATGTATGTATTTCTGAAAATGACAATGAACACACATCATGGTGCAGCATCAATTCATCAAATGTATCAAATACAATTATGGTAAAGGATTGTTTCACCTGTGAATCAAAAGTTGCTAATGTGGTTGTATCCGGGCAGGAGATGTCCTCGTCATTCTCCCCTTCTTGGCTGCAAAATGAGTCCTCGACTTGCTCCAGCGGCATGCAAAAAGTGCTTGCTTTGATGTTGGAACACGGGATCGATGGCTATCTTTGCTTGCGGCCACAACCAACAATGCTCCCTTTCTTCAGGATTACCATGTTGCATATGGGAAAAACTAGGGAAACTTTGCAAGACACTATTAGTGTTAGTGCAGCCCCCTATTCGTTCATGGTATTGTAGCCTATAAGGATATTTCAGATTAGAGCAAATATAAACTTTATGCACCAAATATTCTCCTTTGTTGTCATATTTGCAAATTGCATGAAGCGAACAATGATTAAAACTTGGCAAGCTAGAATCAAATTTAAGTTTCTCTTTTAGACAATTTAGATTACATAGAATATCAAATTCAATATAACCCAAAGTATTTAAAGAGGATAATAAATTCAGTTCATCTTGTGCACAAGTAATAGGATAAAAAATCTTTTCTTCAGCACATTTGTATGGTTCCAAGCCAAAAGTATCACACTTATTTGCTACTTGTGGCATAGGAGTAAAAGGATCATCAGCACACAAGTCCTCTTTATCACAAGGAACAACAAGTAATTCATTTTGTGACAAAGGAAAATCAGTAGTGGGTTCCACTATTTGTTGCTCTTCATTAGCATGCAGAGTGGACAAATTTTGGACATTATGGGTCACATCATTCTTATTCACAGATAATAGAATCTCTTTTTCAGCATTGAGAGCAAGACAAAACAATTGACCAATATGGCAATATGATTTGCTAATTAACAAGGTTCGAATTTCAGAATTGAGCCCACTCATGAACCTACTCATAACATCTTTCATGCATTCATCCAATCCACTAAACATGATACAAATCTTAAAATCATGGTAGTATTGTTTCACAGTCTTACTACCCTGCTTCAAGTTGTCTATTTTTGCAAGCAAATAATCGGCATAATATCTAGAGAACGAATGCATCTCTAAAAAGAAATTTGAAGTCTTCCCAAGATTCTAGAACTTTGTTGTGCCTACAAATGTGTTTCCATTCTAGCAAAGCATATTCAATCAAAACATTAGAGCAATACAAATCTTTTGTTTCTCGAGATAGGTCATGCTCATCAAATTCATTGTCTACTTTTAACTCCCAATCAATGTAAGCTTGAGGATCAAACTTACCATCATATAACGACAAGTGTTGAATGACATCCACGAATATGAGGTCTAGTTTCAACAGCTCAAAAATTTCCGTATCACTGTCATGATTAGTAGAAAACAAAAACACAAAAATAATATGTATCGTCACCTGTCAACTACTAGGATGTGTCGGTTGTAATTCTCTCAAACTCAACTTGTTTAAAAAACAGCCCTTACAAGTTCTTACCAAGCCAAGCAGGAGGTGGCGGCAACCAACAAATCTGCTGCAACCGTGGAATGAAGTGTATCGGTGCATAACAACAACACCTCTCAAGGCTGTGGTAGTCGAAATATGTGGAGCTGTGGGTGGGCTAAAGAAAGGAAGTACTAGAACCACGTTAGTTGCAAGCAAATTGAACAAATGCTCAGCAGCGTTATTATCTTTGGTCCTAGGCTGAAATGCGTGCTAGAGAGGCATAGCACAGACACAAATGAAATCAAACGAGCTACTGACAAAGAAGGATCACAAGGGCAGGAATAACAACAAAAGAAAAACCCTTCTCTTCTTCTTTCTCTTTCTTTTCTTTCTTTCTTTCTATCTTTCTTTTCTTTCTTTCTTTTCTTTCTTTCTTTTATTTATTTCTGTCTTTTTTTCTGTTTTTTTTCTTTCAACTAGCACAAAACTGAAATTTTACAACAAGAAATAACAAGCTACTTACAACAATTAAATGTTTCCTTGGGAAGGGTGATTCGATAGCAAAGTCAAACAAGTGGTTGTTTTGCAAAACCAGCGAGACAGCATAAATCTCGGGGCAATTGCAAAGCGCTTTCGAGAATGAATTTGGGACCAAGCTCGATCCGTTGGAAGAGGGACAAGTTAAGGTTTCAGTTGTATTTAAACTCCCTATTAGGACTCGACAAAGGAAATATGGTGCTTTTCTTTTCAAGATAAAAAGCAGGACTCGAATCGAATTCTATCATGATCTTGTTGGATTTCCTTTTTGTAGATGGAAATATGGACGTGGATGAAACCTCCAAGGACGTGGCTAGGATAATGGTGGTAAACAAAACAAAGAAATTTGAAAATCCACTCAGTTCCTAGAAAACAAATAAACTCAAATCTGCGATGGTGGCGAAGCGTGACTAGAACTTCGAAACTCTAAATGACTAGGCGCTAAGACCCGACAACTTGCGATGATGCAACAACCGTTAATTCAATAAGCCCTAACTAAGCGATAATAGTATTAAGCTCAAAGGGGTTTTGGGATTGTGAAGAACTAATCTACTAATTTTGTTTTGGCTTTTTACGGACCATAGGAGATTAAAAACATCAAAAGAACTAGAAGTCTCTCACCGATCAACCTTGCTCGATTACCAAGCGATATGAACCCGCTAGGGTTTGTTCCTGATCTTCGATGAGAGGTGTGGGATAACTTTCGATTGATGGGTGGAGCGGCGTTCACGGCCCGACTACTGACCTTCAAGGCTGCGCCTTAACAACGATACACCACCTCCAATAGGCGCCCACGATCTTGTGGAAGCGCGTCACCGACCCACTAGGGCACTCGTCACGCAAGCAATCGAAGAACTAGCAAGAACAAGTATAGCAAGTACTGAATTACTAGATGTAGATGAAAGTTTCAAACTCAATCTCAATTAAGGTGGGGTTCCGAAGACAAGAAGGCAGGCGGTGATCCGACCGCAGCAGCTTACAAGCAAATGTGAGAGCTAAACTTGATCTAAACAAAACCCAACTATTCTTGGTGGTGGTTAAGGGGTATATGAAGGTGGAAGGACGACCACCAGGGTGTTGGGGTCGTGCTCCAACCCTAGGACACATCCCTAATGGACCTGACTTGATACACGGCCCATCAGGCCAAAATAAGGCGATGCAGCACCTTTGACAGAAACCTCTCGGTAGTAATTTGATCATTGCGGCCGGCTCAGACAAGATATAGACCTAATTCCGAATCCATATGAAAGTAGACTTCATAAGGATTCCATGGAGTACTTGAACACCCAAAACGGAGTCCATATGCGACCGTGGTGAACATCAGAAGTTGGAGCTGTCCTGGAGTCCGAATCCAGCCCCAAAACGTGTTGGATTTGATCTCTTTCTTTCCTTGGACCAAAAGCGACATGGTGTCCTAGTGGAGGACGTTGGGAATACTTGTACTTGGCCCCCAATCAACTTCTTTGGTCCTCCATGCCTTCCATGTGTCTTTAACACTCTTTTTGATCCATGTATGTATTTCTGAAAATGACAATGAACACACATCATGGTGCAGCATCAATTCATCAAATGTATCAAATACAATCATGGTAAAGGATTGTTTCACCTGTGAATCAAAAGTTGCTAATGTGGTTGTATCCGGGCAGGAGATGTCCTCATCAGCTTCCACTGGAGCCTCGTCACCTAGGAGTACCATCGGTGCGTTAAAAACGATGTCTAAGCCTATGGTACGTTTGGCGCAAACCGTGCACCTATCGTGGACCGACACTATCTCCAGACGGACCGAAACAAGTTTCCACAAGTCCAACGTCACCTAGGTGTTCCATCGGGTGTGTTCGAGCCGATTTCCAAGCCTACTGATGCGTTTGGCGCCAAGCGTGCAACTATATTGCGGCGGCGTAACCTTTGTCTCCAAAGCAGACCGAAATGAGATTTCACATGACCCACGTCACCTTGGAGTTCCATCCGGTGCGACCAAAATGCTCTCAAGAGCCTATGAATGCGTTCGGCGCAAACCACGCACATATCTTGCGTCAAGATTAGCACTATCTCCAAGCGGACTAGAAACGAGCTTCCACTTGAGCCTCGTCACCTGGGAGAACCATCGGTGCGTTAAAAAGCGATGTCTAAGCCTATGAGTGCGTTTGGCGCAAACCGTGCACCTATCTTGCACCGACGGTAACACTATGTCCAAGCGGTCCGAAAGCGAGTTCCACAAGACCCACTTTACCTAGGAGTTCCATCGGCGTGTCCAAACCGATTTCTGAGCCTATGGTACGTTCGGCTCAAACCGTGCAACTATATGGCACCAACGTGAACACTGTCTCCAAATAGACCAAAATGAGATTCCACATGACCCACGTCACCTAGGAGTTCCATCGGTGCCTCCAAAATGATCACCGAGCCTATGGTACGTTAAAGGCGCAAACCGCGCACCTATATTTGCGTCAAGATTATTACAATCTCCATACGGTGAAATGAGCTTCCACTTGAGCCTCGTCACCTAAGAGTACCATCGGTGTGTTTATAAGTGTTGTCTAAGCCTATGAGTGCGTTTAGGCGCAAACCGTGCATCTATCTTGGACCGACGGTAGCACTACCTCCAAGCGGACGAAACAAGTTTCCACAAGACCAACATCACCTAGGAGTTCCACGGAGTGCGTCCAACCGATTTCCAAGGCTATGAGTGCGTTCGACACAAAGCGTGCAACTATATTGCACCGCGCCAACTTGTCTCCAAAGCAGGACCGAAATGAGATTTCACATGACCCCGTCACCTTGGAGTTCCATCGGTGCGACCAAAATGCTCTCAGAGCCTATAGTGCGTTCGGCGCAAACCGGCGCGCACCTATCTTCGTCAAGATTAGCACTATCTCCAAAGCGGACTAGAAACGAGCTTCCACTTGAGCCTCGTCACCTGGGAGAACCATCGGTGCGTTAAAAGCGATGTCTAAGCCTATGGTACGTTTGGCGCAAACGGTGCACCTATCTTGCACCGACACTAACACTATCTCCAAAGCGGTCCGAAGCGAGTTCCACAAGACCCGTCACCTAGGAGTTCCATCGGTGTGTCCAAACCGATTTCCGAGCCTATTATGCGTTCGGCGCAAACGTGCACCTATATGGCACCAACGCGAACACTTTGTCTCCAAATAGACCAAAATGAGATTCCACATGACCCGTCACCTAGGAGTTCCATTAGGTGCCTCCAAAATGATCTCGAGCCTATGGTGCGTTAAAGGCGCAAACCGCGCACCTATCTTCTTGCGTCAAGATTAGCACTATCTCCACCGCAATTTGAAATGAGCTTCCACTTGAGCCTCGTCAAATAAGAGTACCATCGGTGCGTTAATAACGCCGTCTAAGCCTATGGTACGTTTGGCACAAACCGTGCATCTATCTTGGATCGACACTAGAACTATCTCCAAACGGACTGAAACGAGCTTCCACTTGAGCCTCGTCACCTAGGAGAACCATCGGTGCGTTAAAAAACAATGTCTAAGCCTATGGAGCGTTTGGCGCCAAACCGTGCACCTATATCTTGCACCGACACTAACACTATCTCCAAGCGATGCAAAACAGTTCCACAAGACCCGTCACCTAGGAGTTCCATCGGTGTGTCCAAACCGATTTCGAGCCTATGGTGCGTTCGGCATAAACCGTGCCCCTATATGGCACCGGCGAACACTACCTCCAAATAGACCAAAATGAGATTCCACATGACCCACATCACCTAGGAGTTCCATCGGTGCCTCCAAAATGATCTCCGAGCCTATAGTGCGTTCGGCGCAAACCCGCGCACCTATCTTGCGTCAATAGCACTATCTCCACTATGCTTCCACTTGAGCCTCGTCCTCGTCACCTAAGAGTACCATCGGTGCGTTAATAGCTTGTTGTCTAAGCCTATAGTGCGTTTGGCGCCAAACCGTGCATCTATCTTGGACCGACACTAGCACTATCTCCAAACCGGCAAAACAAGTTTCCACAAGACCAGCGTCACCTAGGAGTTCCATCGGGCGTCCAAACCAATTTCAAGCCTATGGTGCGTTCGGCATAAAGCGTGCAACTATATTGCACCGTTGCCAACACTCTCTCCAAACAGACCAAAATGAGATTTCACATGACCCACGTCACCTAGGAGTTCCATCGGTGCGACCAAAATATAATCTCGAGCCCTATGGTATGTTACGTGCAAACCGGGTACCTATCTTGCGTCAAGATTAGCACTTTCTCCACCACGGATTTGAAGCGAGCTTCCACTTGAGCCTCGTCACCTAGGAGAACCATCGGTGCGTTAAAAGCGATGTCTAATCCTATGGTAGGTGTGGCGCAAACCATGCACCTATCTTGCACCGACACTAACACTATCTCCAAGCGGTCCGAAAGCGAGTTCCACAAGACCCACGTCACCTAGGGTTTCCATCGGTGTGTCCAAACCGATTTACGAGCCTATAGTGCGTTCGGCGCAAACCGTGCACCTATATGGCACCAACGACCCTTTGTCTCCAAATAGACCAAAATGAGATTCCACATGACCCACGTCACCTAGGAGTTCCATCGGTGCCTCCAAAATGATCTCCGAGCCTATGGTACGTTCGGCACAAACCGCGCACCTATCTTGCGTCAAGATTAGCACTATCTCCACACGGACTGAAATGAGGTTCCACTTGAGCCTCGTCACCTAGGGGTTCCATCCGGTGTGACCAAAATAATCTCTGAGCCTATGGTACGTTCGGCGCAAACCGCGCACCTATCTTGCGTCAAGATTAGCACTTTCTCCACACGCAATTTGAAACGAGCTTCCACTTGAGCCTCGTCACCTAGGAGAACCATCGGTGCATTAAAAGCGATGTCTAATCCTATGGTAGGTTTGGCGCAAACCATGCACCTATCTTGCACCGACACTAACACTATCTCCAAAGCGGTCAAACGAGTTCCACAAGACCCGTCGTCACCTAGGAGTTCCATCGGTGTGTCCAAACCGATTTATGAGTGTATGAATGCGTTCGGCGCAAACCGTGCACCTATATGGCACCAAGCGACCCTTTGTCTCCAAATAGACCAAAATGAGATTCCACATGACCCACGTCACCTAGGAGTTCCATCGGTGCCTCCAAAATGATCTCCGAGCCTATGGTACATTAAAGGCGCAAACCGCGCACCTATCTTGAGTCAAGATTGTTACTATCTCCACCTGCAATTGAAATGAGCTTCCACTTGAGCCTCGTCACCTAAGAGTACCATCGGTGCGTTAATAACGTTGTCTAAGCCAATGATGGTGCGTTTGGCACAAACCGTGCATCTATCTTGGACCGACACTAGCATTATCTCCAAACGGACTGAAACGAGCTTCCACTTGAGCCTCATCACCTAGGAGAACCATCGGTGCGTTAAAAACGATGTCTAAGCCTATGGTACGTTTGGCGCAAACCGTGCACCTATCTTGCACCGACACTAACACTATCTCCAAACAGTTCAAAGTAGGATTCCATAAGACCCACGTCACCTAGGAGTTCCATCGGCTGCGTCCAAACCGATTTCCGAGCCTACGGTACGTTCAGCGCAAACCGTGCAACTATATGGCACCCACGCGAACACTGTCTCCACATAGACCAAAATGAGATTCCACATGACCCACGTCACGTAGGAGTTCCATCAGGTGCGTCCAAAATGATCTCCGAGCCTATGGTACGTTCGGCGCAAACCGCGCACCTATCTTGCGTCAAGATTAGCACTATCTGCACACAGACTGAAATAAGCTTCCACTTGAGCCTCGTCACCTAGGAGTATCATCGGTGCATTAAAAATGATGACTAAGCCTATGGTACATTTGGCGCAAACCGTGCACCTATCTTGGACCGACACTATCTCCAAACGGACCGAAACAAGTTTCCACAAGTCCAACGTCACCTAGGTGTTCCATCGGGAGCGTTCCAACCGATTTCCATGCCTATGGTACGTTTGACGCAAAGCGTGCAACTATATTGCACCGACGCCAACACTGTCTCCAAACAGACCGAAATGAGATTTCACATGACCCGTCACCTAGGAGTTCCATCCGGTGCGTCCAAAATGATCTCCGAGCCTATAGTGCGTTAAATGCAAACCGGGCACCTATATTGCGTCAAGATTAACACTATCTCCAAGCGATGCGAAACGAGCTTCCACTTGAACCTCATCACCTAGGAGAACCATCGGTGCGTTAAAAAGCGATGTCTAAGCCTATGAATGCGTTTGGCGCAAAACCGTGCATCTATCTTGCACCTACACCAACACTATCTCCAAGCGGTCCGAAACAAGTTTCCACAAGACCCGTCACCTAGGAGTTCCATCGGTGTGTCCAAACCGATTTCCGAGCCTATAGTGCGTTCGGCGCAAACCCGTGCACCTATATGGCATCAACGAACACTTTGTCTCCAAATAGACCCGAAATGAGATTTCCACATGACCCACGTCACCTAGGAGTTCCATCGGTGCCTCCAAAATGATCTCGAGCCTATAGTGCGTTAAAGCGCCAAACCGCACACCTATCTTGTGTCAAGATTAGCACTATCTCCACCGCGGATTGAAATGAGCTTCCACTTGAGCCTCGTCACCTAAGAGTACCATCGGTGCGTTAAAAAGCAGCTGTCTAAGCCTATGGTGCGTTTGGTGCAAAGCCGTGCATCTATCTTGGACCGACACTAGCACTACCTCCAAGCGGACGAAACAAGTTTCCACAAGACCAGCGTCACCTAGGAGTTCCATCGGGGCGTCCAAACCGATTTCAAGCCTATATGCGTGCGTTCGGCGCCAGCGTGCAACTACATTGAACCGGCGTAACACTCTCTCCAAAGCAGACCAAAATGAGATTTCACATGACCCCGTCACCTAGGAGTTCCATCCGGTGCGACCAAAATGATCTCGAGCCTATAGTGCGTTAAAATAAACCGGACACCTATCTTGCGTCGAGATTAGCTCTATCTCCAAGCCAAGAATTGAAGCGAGCTTCCACTTGAGCCTCGTCACCTAGGAGAACCATCGGTCGTTAAAAGCGATTTCTAATCCTATGCTGGGTTTGGCGCATAAACCGTGCACCTATCTTGCACCGACACTAACACTATGTCCAAATGGTCGAAACAGAGATTCCACAAGACCCACTTCACCTAGGAGTTCCATTGGTTGTGTCCAAACCAATTTACGAGCCTATAGTGCGTTAAAGGCAAACCGTGCAACTATATGGCACTGCTTGAACAACTTTGTCTCCAAATAGACCAAAATGAGATTCCACATGACCCCGTCACCTAGGAGTTCCATCGGTGCCTCCAAAATGATCTCCGAACCTATAGTGCGTTAAAGGCACAAACCGCGCACCTATCTTGCGTCAAGATTATTACTATCTCCACCACGGTTTGAAATGAGCTTCCACTTGAGCCTCGTCACCTAAGGGTACCATCGGTGCGTTTATAACGCTGTCTCTAAGCCTATGGTGCGTTTGGCACAAACCGTGCATCTATCTTGGACCGACACTAGCACTACCTCCAAGCGGACGAAACAAGTTTCCACAAAACCAACATCACCTAGGAGTTCCATCGAGGTGCGTCCAAACCGATTTCCAAGGCTATGGTATTTTCGGCGCAAAAGCGTGGAACTATATTACCTGCGCGCCAACCTTGTCTCCAAGCAGACCGAAATGAGATTTCACATGACCCCACGTCACCTAGGAGTTCCATCGGTGTGACCAAAATAATCTCCGAGCCTATGGTGCGTTAAAACAAACCGCGCACCTATCTTCGCGTCAAGATTAGCACTTTCTCCACGGACTGAAAAGAGCTTCCATTTGAGACTTGTCACCTAGGAGAACCATCGGTGCGTTAAAAGCGATGTCTAAGCCTATGAGTGCGTTTGGCACAAACCGTGCACCTATCTTGCACCGACACTAACACTATCTCCAAGCGGTCCGAAAATAAGTTCCACAAGACCCGTCACCAAGGAGTTCCATCGGTGTGTGTCCAAACCGATTTCGAGCCTATGGTATGTTAAAGCGCAAACCTTGCACCTATATGGCACCATTGCGAACACTCTCTCCAAATAGACCAAAATGAGATTCCACATGACCCGGTCACCTAGGTGTTCCATCGGTGAGTCCAAAATGATCTCCGAGCCTATGGTGCGTTAAAGGCGCAAACCGCACCTATCTTGGACCGACACTAGCACTATCTCCAAGCGGACCGAAACAAGTTTCCACAAGACCAACGTCACCTAGGAGTTCCATCGGGTGCATCAAACCGATTTCCAAGACTATGAAATGCGTTCCACATAAACCGTGCACTTCTACATTGAACCGGCAGCGTAACATTGTCTCCAAAGCAGACCCGAAATGAGATTTCCACATGACCCACGTCACCTAGGAGTTCCATCGGTGCCTCCAAAATGATCTCCGCCTATATGGTGCGTTCGGCGCAAACTGCGCACCATCTTCGCGTCAAGATTAGCACTATCTCCAAATGGTGAAACGAGCTTCCACTTGAGCCTCCTCACCTAAGAGTACCATCGGTGCGTTAATAGCTTCATTGTCTAAGCTAAAGCTATGTACGTTTGGCACAAACCGTGCATCTATCTTGGACCGACACTAGCACTATCTCCAAGCGGACCCGAAATGAGATTCACATGACCCCGTCACCTAGGAGTTCCATCGGTGCGACCAAAATGATCTCGAGCCTATGGTGCGTTCGGTGCAAACCGGGCACCTATCTTGCGTCAAGATTGGCACTATCTCCAAAGCAATTTGAAAGCGAGCTTCCACTTGAGCCTCGTCACCTAGGAGAACCATCGTGCGTTAAAAGCGATGTCTAAGCCTATGAGTGCGTTTGGCGCCAACCGTGACCTATCTTGCACCGACACTAACACTATCTCCAAACGTAAAAGCGAGTTCCACAATACCCGTCACCTAGGGTTCCATCGGTGTGTCCAAACCGATTTCCGAGCCTATGCTACGTTCGGCGCAAACCGTGCAACTACATGGCACCAGCGAACTCTTGTCTCCAAATAGACCAAAATGAGATTCCACATGACCCCCACGTCACCTAGGGTTCCATCGGTGCCTCCAAAATGATCTCTTAACCTATGAATGCGTTAAAGGCGCAAACCGCGCACCTATCTTGAGTCAAGATTGTTACTATCTCCTGCGGTGAAATGAGCTTCCACTTGAGCCTCGTCACCTAAGAGTACCATCGGTGCGTTAATAACGCTTTGTCTAAGCCAATGAGTGCGTTTGGCACAAACCGTGCATCTATCTTGGACCGACACTAGCATTATCTCCAAGCGGTGAAACGAGCTTCCACTTGAGCCTCATCACCTAGGAGAACCATCGGTGCGTTAAAAGCGATGTCTAAGCCTATGATGCGTTTGGCGCAAACCGTGCACCTATCTTGCACCGACAATAACACTATCTCCAAACAGTTCAAAATAAGTTCCATAAGACCCACGTCACCTAGGAGTTCCATCGGTGTGTCCAACCGATTTACGAGCCTATGAGTGCGTTTGGCGCAAACCCGTGCAACTACATGGCACCGGCGCGAACACTTTGTCTCCAAATAGACCAAAATGAGATTCCACATGACCCACGTCACCTAGGAGTTCCATCGGTGCCTCCAAAATGATCTCGAGCCTATAGTGCGTTAAAACAAACCCGCGCACCTATCTTCGCGTCAAGATTGTTACTATCTCCACCGGACTGAAATGAGCTTCCACTTGAGCCTCGTCACCTAAGAGTACCATCGGTGCGTTAATAAGCTATCTAAGCCTATAGTACGTTTGGCACAAACCGTGCATCTATCTTGGACCGACACTAGCATTATCTCCAAGCGGTTTGAAAGCGAGCTTCCACTTGAGCCTCATCACCTGGGAGAACCATCGGTGCGTTAAAAGCGATGTCTAAGCCTATGAGTGCGTTTGGCGCAAACCGTGCACCTATCTTGCACCGACACTAACACTATCTCCAAACAGTTCAAAGTAGTTCCATAAGACCCGTCGTCACTAGGAGTTCCATCGGTTGCGTCCAAACCGATTTCCGAGCCTACGATGCGTTCGGCGCAAACCGTGCAACTATATGGCACCACGCGAACCTTTGTCTCCACATAGACCAAAATGAGATTCCACATGACCCGTCACGTGGGAGTTCCATCGGTGCGTCCAAAATGATCTCAGAGCCTATGGTGCGTTCGGCGCAAACCGCGCACCTATCTTGCGTCAAGATTAGCACTATCTCACCTGGTGAAATAAGCTTCCGCTTGAGCCTCGTCACCTAGGGTATCATCGGTGCATTAAAAATGATGACTAAGCCTATGGTACATTTGGGCGCAAACCGTGCACCTATCTTGGACCGACACTATCTCCAAAGCGGACGAAACAAGTTTCCACAAGTCCAACGTCACCTAGGTGTTCCATCGGGGCGTTTCAACGATTTCCATGCCTATAGTGCGTTTGGCGCCAGCGTGCAACTATATTGCACCGGCGCGTAACTTTGTCTCCAAAGCAGACCCGAAATGAGATTTCACATGACCCCACGTCACCTAGGAGTTCCATCGGGTGCGTCCAAAATGATCTCCGAGCCTATGAGTGCGTTAAAGGCGCAAACCGGGCACCTATATTGCGTCAAGATTAACACTATCTCCAAGCGGTGCAAAAGCGAGCTTCCGCTTGAACCTCGTCACCTAGGAGAACCATCGGTGCGTTAAAAAGCGATGTCTAAGCCTATAGTGCGTTTGGCGCAAACCGTGCATCTATCTTGCACCTACACCAACACTATCTCCAAGCGGTGCGAAACGAGTTCCACAAGACCCACGTCACCTAGGGTTCCATCGGTACGTGTCCAAACCGATTTCCGAGCCTATGAGTGCGTTAAAGCAAAAACCGTGCACCTATATGGCATCATGCGAACAACTTTGTCTCCAAATAGACCGAAATGAGATTTCACATGACCCCGTCACCTAGGAGTTCCATCGGTGCCTCCAAAATGATCTCTGAGCCTATGATGCGTTAAAGCGCAAACTGCACACCTATCTTGTGTCAAGATTAGCACTATCTCCACACGGACTGAAATGAGCTTCCACTTGAGCCTCGTCACCTAAGAGTACCATCGGTGCGTTAAAAACGCTGTCTAAGCCTATGGTGCGTTTGGTGCAAACTGTGCATCTATCTTGGACCGACACTAGCACTACCTCCAAACGGACGAAACAAGTTTCCACAAGACCAACGTCACCTAGGAGTTCCATCCAGGCGTCCAAACCGATTTCAAGCCTATAGTGCGTTCGGCGCCAAGCGTGCAACTACATTGAACCGGCGTAACACTCTCTCCAAACAGACCAAAATGAGATTTCACATGACCCCCGTCACCTAGGAGTTCCATCGGTGCGACCAAAATGATCTCGAGCCTATGGTGCGTTAAAGCCAAACGGACACCTATCTTGCGTCGAGGATTAGCTCTATCTCCAAGCGGTTTGAAACGAGCTTCCACTTGAGCCTCGTCACCTAGGAGAACCATCGGTCGTTAAAGCGATTTCTAATCCTATGCTGGGTTTGGCAAACAAACCGTGCACCTATCTTGCACAGCGGTAACACTATGTCCAAATGGTCAAAGCAGTTCCACAAGACCCACTTTGATGGGACTAGGGGTTGTTCTGATCTTTTGGTGAGTGTGGATAAACTTCGATTTGGGGTGGATTGGCGTTGGTGTCCGACTACAACGACCACAAGGTTGCTGCGCCTTAACAGCAGGTACACCGGCTCCGATTGTGATGTTCTTGCCGTGCCAAGAACACCAAACTTCCTGCAAGCAACCGAGAACAAGCAAGAACAAGATGAACAAGCAAATAACTCACGGAGTTTAAGCCAAAGGCTGAATCTGAATCACAAGTTGGGGTCTTGAAACAAGCAAATCGGGTGGTCTAGCCGACACACGCGTTTACAAGGAAGAAGCAGCAGCTATCTTGCATCTAAACAAAACCCAACCTCATTACGATGGCTGCTGGCTCTATTTATAAGGAGGAGAGCACAAGGGGAGTAGGAAACCCTAATCTGGCGTCCCTCAAAGGGTTGTAGTTAGTACAAGGCCCGGGCCCAAGCTGTAGGTCTCTGCGTCCTTTGGCTTGCTGCACACAACTTCGGTGGATTCTGATAGTGGGGTTGGATCCATGTGAAAGAGGACGGCGCGCTCTTTCCAACAAGTCAAAAACCAGCTTCATTGGATCTCGTATCAAGGAGTTATGGTACTTTTGATGGAGTGTCCCTATTTGTCTCGAGATGAGCTGCTTGCCCCCATTAATGATGATTCCCACTTGTTGGTGCTCCATCCTCATCATGGGGTCTAAACATGAGGCAATGGAGTCTTGACCAACATTCTAAGAATAAGACAATCATCACCATGATTTAGTAGCATCCAATTACGAGGCGAGTTTGTATGAGCAGTGAGGAGCGACTTTACTGATAATTAAGTTGTGGTACTCGAGCTCTTGTCATCGGACCTTGTTGTGCAGCGGGTGTGGTTGTATCAATGGAAGGATGTCCTCATCATCCTCCCCTTCTTGCATTTGAGTCGTCCTCGACTCTAGTTCATCCTCTTCTCCCAAATATGGCTTCAAATCTGCAATGTTAAATGTGGGGCTAACCCCAAAAGCTGCGAGTAGCTCAAGTTTGTATGCATTATCATTAATCCTTTCTAACACTTTAAAAGGACCATCGGCTCTAAGCGACAACTTAGACTTTTATAAATCGGGGAACCTATCTTTTCTCAAATGGAGCCAAACTAGATCACCGGGTTCAAAAATGACATGTTTCTTCCCTTTGCTACCGACTAGTTTATACTTTGCATTCATGCACTCTATTTTCTCTTTAGTGGTTTCATGCAATTTTAAGATCAGATTCAACCGTTGTTTAGCATCAAAGTTCACTCGCTCAGAGGTCGGAAGAGGTAACAAATCAATAGGAGCACGTGGCACAAACCCATAAACTATCTCAAAAGGGCTTTTCTTAGTGGTAGAATCTTTGTGAGCGATTATAAGCAAACTCAACATGAGGCAAGCACTCTTCCCACATTTTATGTTCTTTTTTCAAAACAGCCCTAAGCAATGTAGATAAGGTTCTATTGACAACCTCGGTTTGTCCATCGGTTTGGGGATGACAAGTAGTGGAAAATAAAAGCTTAGTCCCTAAGCAGCCCACAAAGTTCTCCAAAAATGACTAAGAAATTTTGCATCCGATCGAAACAATGGTGTTAGGCACACCGTGCACAATCGAACAATCTCACGAAAGAACAAATCAGCAACATGTGTAGCATCATCGCTCTTATGACATGGTATGAAATGTGCCATTTTAGAAAATCATCACAACAACAAACACACTATCCCTCCCTTCTTTGTTCTAGGCGGTCCTAAAACAAAGTCCATTGAAATATCTTCCCATGGTGCACTTGGAGCAGGAAGAGGCATGTATAAACCATGAGGATTAAGGCGTGACTTAGCTTTACGGCATGTTGTGCGCGAGCAACGAACCTCTCCGTCTCTCTCCTCATCTTGGGCCAAAAGAAATGACCAGGCAAGGATGTCCTCTGTCTTTTCACACCAAAATGTCCCATGGGTCCTCCTCCATAAACTTCTGCAACAATAACAAGCATACGGAGCTAGGCTGGAATGCATAGCTTGTTGGCTCTAAAGACAAACCCGTCGGTGAGGGCGAATCATTTCCATGTTTTCCCCTCTTGGCAATTCAGCAATACATCTTTGAAATCATTGTCATGTGCATATTGTCCCTTAATAGTTTCCAAACCAAAGATTTTAAAGTCAAGTTGTGAAAGCATGGTGTAACGTCTAGACAAAGCATCGACAATTATATTTTCCTTCCCTTTTTGTGTTTGATGACATAAGGAAAGGACTCGATGAATTCAACCCACTTGGCATGTCTACGGTTCAGTTTTGCTTGACTACGGATGTGTTTCAATGATTCATGATCGAATGTATGACAAACTCTTTGGGCCACAAATAATCTTTGCCATGTTTCCAAAGTCCGAACTAGAGCAAGCAATTCCTTATCATAAGTAGAATAGTTCAAACTAGGGCCACTCAACTTTTCAGCTGAAATCATACGGGTTTTCCCTCTTGTAACACACACCACCAACCCAATTCCACTAGCATCACATTCAAGCTCAAAGGTTTTGTTGAAATCGGGAAGTTGGAGTAAAGGTGCATGAGTTAACTTATCTTTGGCGTTTTGAAAGCATCTGTTGGGCTGCAGCCCAAGTGAAGGTTACACCCTTCTTGGTGAGTTCATGCGGCGGAGGGGCTGCAATGGTCTTGAAGTCCTTCACAAATCGACGGTAGAAACCAGCAAGTCCTAGAAAACTCCGCACTTGTGTGACCCCGATGCGAGAAACAGGCCAGTATGTATGGCCTCAAACTTGGCTTGATCAACCCGATTCCTGCGGTGTCACAACATATCCAAGAAAAGAGACTCGATCGTGCAAAAGGTGCACTTCTCAAGATTGCCAAACAAGTGTGCATCCAGAAGAGCATTGAAAGCAACGCGCAAATGATCAAGATGTTCCTCTAATGATCTACTATATATCAAGATGTCATCAAAGTATACCACTACAAATCTGCCAATAAAAGCGTAAAACCTCGTTCATTAATCTCATGAAAGTCTTTGGGTGCATTAGTCAATCCAAAGGGCATGACAAGCCATTCATATAAACCAAACTTAGTTTTAAGCGCTGTTTTCCATTCATCTCCTAGCTTCATACGAATCTGGTGGTAACCACTCATAAATCAATTTTAGAGAACACAATTGAGCCACTCAATTCATCAAGCATATCATCTAACCTTGGAATAGGATGGCGATATCTGATTGTGATGTTGTTTATCGCTCTACAATCAACACACATGCGCCATGATCCATCCTTCTTAGGAACTAAAAAGCAGGGAGCGGCACAAGGGCTAAGAGACTCACGCACATAACCTTTGTTGAGCAATTCTTGTACTTGTCTCTGAATCTCTTTTTCTCTCGTCGGGTTGGTCCTATCTGGCCATACCGCGATTAGGCAAAGGAAGCCCAGGGATGAGGTCAATCTGGTGTTCAATCCCTCGAATTGGTGGCAGCCCGGTGGTACCTCCTTTGGAAAAACATCGGCATACTCACTGCAAAAGATTAGTGACAGCGGGAGGCAAAGAAATAGATGTATCTTGGTGAAAATAAAGTTTCTTTGCAAACCAAAGCATAGCAAACAGTAGTACTAGCATCAATCTCATCCAAATCAGATTTGGTGGCAAAGTAACAAGAGCCTTTCAGCTTGATCTCATTTTTATTATGATGAACAGTTTGCTAGACTTCTTCTTATGTTTCTCAAGTTCATTAGCGACAATCTGATTTTCACTAACAGCAGTCGATTCTTAAGTTTGCTAGATCTAGCAAGTTCATCTCTTAGAATAGACTCGGGGGACATGGGGTGCAACACAATCTTCTTGTTATTATGCACAAAAGAGTATTGATTTGTTTTACAGTGCAAGGAATCTTTATCAAGCGCCATGGTCTACCTAACAACATAGAGCATGCTTGCATAGGCACAACATCATGATCAATGGAATCATGATAAGAACCAATGGCAAACTCTACCCTTACCAATCGGTTTACCTTCACCTTGCCTTTCTTTGTTAAGCCTTTGAATGTAGTAAAGAAATTTGCGGGTGTGGTTTTGTGCTCAATAAGCTTCTCCACCATTTCAGCACTTGCCAAGTTGTTGCGACTTCCTCCATCTATGATCACCACGGCAAGGCGTTCCTTGATCACACACTTGGTTTGAAACAAAGTGTGGCGCTGATTTTGTTCAGCCCTCTCCATTTGGGCACTTAGCACCCATTTGCACCATGAGGCTCTCATGGTGCTCGGCGGACTTCAGCCCTAATGTGCTCTTCGTCTTGTTGAAATCATCTCCTTCGCTACATTGTTAGCAACAAGCAAAGCATATGTTTCTTCATCAAAATCACTAGCGAGGAATACCCACCATCAGCTCGCTTTAATCATCACCGTGTGTGCTTGGGCGATCCTTGCGTATGTGGCCATATCCTTTGCGGCGTGAAACCTTTGAATATCCTTGTTCTCCCCGTGGATACCACCAGGGATGAACTCTTGGCGAGATGTAGCGTTGCTCCTCTAGTTGGTTCACTTGGGCATGATACGAATTTGTTGTAGAGGCGTGGCTTGATGGTGAGAGGAAGATTGTGGGGGTGCCGCGTTGGCAGATCTTGGCGGCGACATTGGAGGGTGTCCATGGGCTAGCATGACTGCGGGAATGTTAGCCCTCATGCTAGCTCGTCGTCCACTGCACTTCTCGTTCGACTTTACAAGCAAGGTGAAATAAGCGATTGGCCAATTATATTCCTTATAAGCTAGAATGTCACGAATCTCCCGGTTGCCCCACCCATAAATCTAGCTATGGCACCATCCTCATTTTCCTCTATCCATAGCGAAACATACCCATTTGTAGCTCTTGATAGTACTCTTCTCTGATTTGGATCCTTGCCTCAATTGTTGCAACTTATGTAAAGATCACGGGCATAATAAGAAGGAACAAATCGGCCCGCATGACCCGTTCAAAGCATCCCAAGTTGGTGTGTTATTTGGGTTCTTCTGATGGTATTGAGACCACCAAGCAGAGGCAAAAGTCGGTAAACTCACTAGTTGTAGCCCTAACACGTTTGTCCTCGGAAATCATGGCAAGTAAATTTACGATCAACGGCTAATTCCCAACTAAAATTACATATCGGGTTATACCTCCCATCAAAAGCGGTATGGTGAATTTAATCTTGCCAAATGAGTCATGACGCCGTACCTCTTGCCGTGGTCGGCGAGACTTGTCTCATGGCGGCGGCGATGTTGTTCGATCGTCGATGACCATTCACTCCTCATCAAGCTCGATTGTCCGCTGCATATTCTTCTTCATCATGACCCGGCCCTTGCCCATGGTGTTGTTGTTGTTGTGATTGCGTCGTTCGAAAACCATCCACGGCGATTTTGTTCCATCCTCTCCAATCGGCTCCAAGACACCTACAAGAGATGTATTAGCAGAACCAAGAGTGCCTTCTAAGGAAGCCAACTTGGTGTTGGTCTCAATCTGAGCCATCTCCAATTGACCAAAGGCGCTCATTGGTGACACGAACATCCTCATCAAGGTGTTCGACATGGAGCCTCACTTTGCGTTCAAAGTGTTGCGGCAAAGGCTTTTGATCGAGGTGATTGTGGAGGGTCCTTTCACCTTCTCTGCCATGGTTGGTATGTAGCAAGGGAATCACAAGAAAATATGTCCTACCAACTAACTGAATTAGGTGGCAACAATTTTCATTCTCTCGGCATGTGCAGCGAGTTCTTACATGTCCTTACCTTGCTGTCACGAGATGGTGTTGGCGACGACAAGAACAACACAAGTAGTAGCAAGTAGAACCACAATGACGTTGTAGATAATTTGTGGAGCTGTGGGTGGCTTAAAAAATCAAGGTACAAGCTGGAACCACGTTAGTCAATGCAAGTTGAATAAGTGTTCAAAAGATAGTATCGTGCTGGTCCTAGGCTAACCCGTGCTAGAGGCGAGCCTAGACACAAATGTTGTCACGGACGTGATGTAAACAATGGAAATGATGAGAGTAAATAGCATCAACAACCCTTCTTTTCTTTCTTTCTTTCTTTCTTTCTTTCCTCCTTTTCCTTTCTTTTCTTTTCTATTTTCTTTTCTTTTCTTTTCTTTTCTTTTCTTTTCTTTTCTTTTAGACAAGTAGCGCTTTAAACTGAACTTTTGCAATATGATTATAACAAGAATGCAGCAAGTAGCATAGACTTTCTTTTACTAGGGATAAGGATTGCAACAAGTAGTACAAATATGCAATTTGAACTCTCTTATTTTCAGAACTGAGTGTACTCAGTTTGCACCAAAGGACAGGTGCATAAGGTAGTGTTTTGTGTGGTAGCGGTGAAGGTGATGGTGGTGAGGTTTTGTTGAAAAGGTGGAAAGCAGCGGTGCTTTTGGTGGTGGTGGTGGTGGTATTGGTGGAGATTGCAGCGGTGAAGTGGGGAAAGCAACAGCGGATTGTGTGGTGACTAAAAGCGTGACAAGAACTTCGAAACTCTAAAGGATTAGAACCTAAGAACCAGCACTTGACACCACGATGTAAAGCACAAACTCAACAAGCAAAGAACTAAGCGGATCGAGCAAGGCTCAAACTTGTGTTTGGAATTTCAGTTCTATCCTATTTTTATATTTACGGACTAGGTAAAGTAATGAGCGGTAAATCACTCACCAAAGAACCTTGCTCGATTACCACATGATGGGACTAGGGTTGTTCTGATCTTTTGGTGAGTGTGGATAAACTTCGATTTGGGGTGGATTCGGCGTTGGCTGTCCGACTACTAGCGACCACAAGGTTCTTGCGCCTTAGCAGCAGGTACACCGGCTCCGATTGTGATGTTCTTGCCGTGCCAAGAACACCAAGAACCTACAAGCAACCGAGAACAAGCAAGAACAAGATGAACAAGCAAATAACTCACAGATTTAAGCCAAAGGCTGAATCTGAATCACAAGTTAGAGGTCTTGAAACAAGCAAATCGGGTGGTCTAGCCGACACACGCGTTTACAAGGAAGAAGCAGCAGCTATCTTGCATCTAAACAAAACCCAACCTCATTACGATGGCTGCTGGCTCTATTTATAAGGAGGAGAGCACAAGGGGTGGAAACCCTAATCTGGCGTCCCTCAAAGGGTTGTAGTTAGTACAAGGCCCAGGCCCAAGCTGTAGGTCTCTGCGTCCTTTGGCTTGCTGCACACAACTTCGGTAGATTCTGATAGTGGGGTTGGATCCATGTGAAAGAGGGCGGCCGCTCTTTCCAACAAGTCAAAAACCAGCTTCATTGGATCTCGTATCAAGGAGTTATGGTACTTTTGATGGAGTGTCCCTGCTGTCTCGAGATGAGCTGCGCGCCCCATTAATGATGATTCCCACTTGTTGGCTGCTCCATCCTCATCATGGGGTCTAAACATGAGGCAATGGAGTCTTGACCAACATTCCTAAGAATAAGACAATCATCACCATGATTTAGTAGCATCCAATTACGAGGCGAGTTTGTATGAGCAGCGAGGAGCGACTTTACCTGATAATTAAGTTGTCGTGCTCGAGCTCTTGTCATCGGACCTTGTTGTGCAGCAGGTGTGGTTGTATCAATGGAAGGGATGTCCTCATCACACTTCACCTAGGAGTTCCATTGGCTGTGTCCAAACCAATTTCTGAGCCTATGGTACGTTCGGCGCAAACCGTGCAACTATATGGCACCATACGAACTTGTTTGTCTCCAAATAGACCAAAATGAGATTCCACATGACCCACGTCACCTAGGAGTTCCATCAGGTGCCTCCAAAATGATCACCGAACCTATGGTACGTTCGGCACAAACCGCGCACCTATCTTGCGTCAAGATTATTACTATCTCCACACGGACTGAAATGAGCTTCCACTTGAGCCTCGTCACCTAAGGGTACCATCGGTGCGTTTATAACGCTGTCTAAGCCTATGGTACGTTTGGCACAAACCGTGCATCTATCTTGGACCGACACTAGCACTACCTCCAAACGGACCGAAACAAGTTTCCACAAAACCAACATCACCTAGGAGTTCCACCGGGTGCGTCCAAACCGATTTCCAAGGCTATGGTATTTCGACGCAAAGCGTGGAACTATATTGCCTGCGCGTAACCTTTGTCTCCAAGCAGAGCGAAATGAGATTTCACATGACCCGTCACCTAGGAGTTCCATCGGGTGTGACCAAAATGATCTCCGAGCCTATGGTACGTTCAGCGCAAACCGCGCACCTATCTTGCGTCAAGATTAGCACTTTCTCCACACGGACTGAAAAGAGCTTCCATTTGAGACTTGTCACCTAGGAGAACCATCGGTGCGTTAAAAACGATGTCTAAGCCTATGGTACGTTTGGCACAAACCGTGCACCTATCTTGCACCGACACTAACACTATCTCCAAACGGTCCGAAATAGGATTCCACAAGACCCACGTCACCAAGGAGTTCCATCGGCTGTGTCCAAACCGATTTGCGAGCCTATGGTATGTTCGGCGCAAACCTTGCCTATATATGGCACTTGCGAACACTCTCTCCAAATAGACCAAAATGAGATTCCACATGACCCGGTCACCTAGGTGTTAAATCGGTGAGTCAAAATGATCTCCGAGCCTATAGTGCGTTAAAGGCGCAAACCCGCGCACCTATCTTGGACCGACACTAGCACTATCTCCAAGCGGACGAAACAAGTTTCCACAAGACCAACGTCACCTAGGAGTTCCACGGGTGCATCAAACCGATTTCCAAGACTATAGTGCGTTCCATAAACCGTTACAACTACATTGAACCGGCGTAACATTGTCTCCAAGCAGACCGAAATGAGATTTCACATGACCCACGTCACCTAGGAGTTCCATCCGGTGCCTCCAAAATGATCTCCGAGCCTATGAGTGCGTTGGCGCAAGCTGCGCACCATCTTCTTGCGTCAAGATTAGCACTATCTCCAAAGCAATTTGAAGCGAGCTTCCACTTGAGCCTCCTCACCTAAGAGTACCATCGGTGCGTTAATAACGCTGTCTAAGCCTATGGCACGTTTGGCACAAACCGTGCATCTATCTTGGACCGACACTAGCACTATCTCCAAACGGACCGAAATGAGATTTCACATGACCCACGTCACCTAGGAGTTCCATCCGGTGCGACCAAAATGATCTCCGAGCCTATAGTGCGTTCGGTGCAAACCGGGCACCTATCTTGCGTCAAGATTGGCACTATCTCCAAGCGGTTTGAAGCGAGCTTCCACTTGAGCCTCGTCACCTGGGAGAACCATCACATGCGTTAAAAGCGATGTCTAAGCCTATGAGTGCGTTTGGCGCAAACCGTGACCTATCTTGCACCGACACTAACACTATCTCCAAAGCTGTCCGAAGCGAGTTCCACAATACCCACGTCACCTAGGGTTCCATCGGTTTGTGTCCAAACCGATTTCGAGCCTATACTACGTTCGGGCGCAAACCGTGCAACTACATGGCACCAGCGCGAACAACTTGTCTCCAAATAGACCAAAATGAGATTCCACATGACCCACGTCACCTAGGAGTTCCATCGGTGCCTCCAAAATGATCTCTTAACCTATAGTGCGTTAAAGGCAAACCGCGCACCTATCTTGAGTCAAGATTGTTACTATCTCCACCACGGACTGAAATGAGCTTCCACTTGAGCCTCGTCACCTAAGAGTACCATCGGTGCGTTAATACTTATTTATCTAAGCCAATGAATGCGTTTGGCACAAACCGTGCATCTATCTTGGACCGACACTAGCATTATCTCCAAGCGGTTGAAAGCGAGCTTCCACTTGAGCCTCATCACCTAGGAGAACCATCGGTGCGTTAAAAGCGATGTCTAAGCCTATAGTGCGTTTGGGCGCAAACCGTGCACCTATCTTGCACCGACAATAACACTATCTCCAAACAGTTCAAAATAAGATTCCATAAGACCCGTCACCTAGGAGTTCCATCGGTGTGTCCAAACCGATTTACGAGCCTATGAGTGCGTTTGGCGCCAAACCGTGCAACTACATGGCACCAGCTTGCGAACAACTTGTCTCCAAATAGACCAAAATGAGATTCCACATGACCCGTCACCTAGGAGTTCCATCGGTGCCTCCAAAATGATCTACGAGCCTATAGTGCGTTAAAGGCGCAAACCGCGCACCTATCTTGCGTCAAGATTGTTACTATCTCCACCGCAATTTGAAATGAGCTTCCACTTGAGCCTCGTCACCTAAGAGTACCATCGGTGCGTTAATACTTATTGTCTAAGCCTATGAATGCGTTTGGCACAAACCGTGCATCTATCTTGGACCGACACTAGCATTATCTCCAAGCGGTTTGAAGCGAGCTTCCGCTTGAGCCTCATCACCTAGGAGAACCATCGGTGCGTTAAAAGCGATGTCTAAGCCTATGTAGTGCGTTTGGCGCAAACCGTGCACCTATCTTGCACCGACACTAACACTATCTCCAAACAGTTCAAAGTAAGTTCCATCGACCCGTCACCTAGGAGTTCCATCGGCTGCGTCCAAACCGATTTCCGAGCCTACGATGCGTTCGGCGCAAACCGTGCAACTATATGGCACCGCGAACCTTTGTCTCCACATAGACCAAAATGAGATTCCACATGACCCGTCACGTGGGGTTCCATCGGTGCGTCCAAAATGATCTCCGAGCCTATGGTGCGTTCGGCGCAAAACCGCGCACCTATCTTCGCGTCAAGATTAGCACTATCTCTGCACCAGGTGAAATAAGCTTCCGCTTGAGCCTCGTCACCTAGGGTATCATCGGTGCATTAAAAATGATGACTAAGCCTATGGTACATTTAGGCGCAAACCGTGCACCTATCTTGGACCGACACTATCTCCAAACGGACCGAAACAAGTTTCCACAAGTCCAACGTCACCTAGGTGTTCCATCGGGAGCGTTCCAACCGATTTCCATGCCTATGGTACGTTTGACGCAAAGCGTGCAACTATATTGCACCAGCGCCGTAACCTTGTCTCCAAGCAGACCCGAAATGAGATTTCACATGACCCGTCACCTAGGAGTTCCATCCGGTGCGTCCAAAATGATCTCGAGAGCCTATAGTGCGTTAAAGGCGCCAAGCCGGGCACCTATATTGCGTCAAGATTAACACTATCTCTAAATGGTCTGAAACGAGCTTCCACTTGAACCTCGTCACCTAGGAGAACCATCGGTGCGTTAAAAACGATGTCAAAGCCTATGAATGCGTTTGGCGCCAAACCGTGCATCTATCTTGCACCTACACCAACACTATCTCCAAGCGGTCGAAGCGAGTTCCACAAGACCCGTCACCTAGGAGTTCCATCGGTACGTGTCCAAACCGATTTCCGAGCCTATAGTGCGTTAAAGGCGCCAAACCGTGCACCTATATGGCATCAGCGCGAACCTTTGTCTCCAAATAGACCGAAATGAGATTTCACATGACCCACGTCACCTAGGAGTTCCATCGGTGCCTCCAAAATGATCTACGAGCCTATGATGCGTTAAAGCAAACCGCACACCTATCTTGTGTCAAGATTAGCACTATCTCCACAATTTGAAATGAGCTTCCACTTGAGCCTCGTCACCTAAGAGTACCATCGGTGCGTTAAAAAGCATTGTCTAAGCCTATAGTGCGTTTGGTGCAAGCTGTGCATCTATCTTGGACCGACACTAGCACTACCTCCAAGCGGACGAAACAAGTTTCCACAAGACCAACGTCACCTAGGAGTTCCATCCAGGCGTCCAAACCGATTTCCAAGCCTATAGTGCGTTCGGCGCCAAGCGTGCAACTACATTGAACCGGCGTAACACTCTCTCCAAAGCAGACCAAAATGAGATTTCACATGACCCACATCACCTAGGAGTTCCATCCGGTGCGACCAAAATGATCTCGAGCCTATGGTGCGTTAAAGCGCCAAACCGGGACACCTATCTTGCGTCGAGGATTAGCTCTATCTCCAAGCGGTTGAAGCGAGCTTCCACTTGAGCCTCGTCACCTAGGAGAACCATCGGTGCGTTAAAAGCGATTTCTAATCCTATGCTGGGTTTGGCGCAAACCGTGCACCTATCTTGCACCGGCGGTAACACTATGTCCAAATGGTCCGAAGCGAGTTCCACAAGACCCACTTCACCTAGGAGTTCCATTGGTGCGTGTCCAAACCAATTTACGAGCCTATGGTTAGTTAAAATATAAACCGTGCAACTATATGGCACCAACGCGAACAACTTTGTCTCCAAATAGACCAAAATGAGATTCCACATGACCCACGTCACCTAGGGTTCCATCGGTGCCTCCAAAATGATCACCGAACCTATAGTGCGTTCGGCACAAACCAGCGCACCTATCTTGCGTCAAGATTATTACTATCTCCACCACGGTGAAATGAGCTTCCACTTGAGCCTCGTCACCTAAAGGGTACCATCGGTGCGTTTATAACTTGTGTCTAAGCCTATAGTGCGTTTGGCACAAACCGTGCATCTATCTTGGACCGACACTAGCACTACCTCCAAGCGGACGAAACAAGTTTCCACAAAACCAACATCACCTAGGAGTTCCACCAAGTGCGTCCAAACCGATTTCCAAGGCTGTAGTGCGTTCGGCATAAGCGTGGAACTATATTGCCTAGCGCCAACCTTTGTCTCCAAATAGAGCGAAATGAGATTTCACATGACCCGTCACCTAGGAGTTCCATCGGTGTGACCAAAATAATCTCGAGCCTATAGTGCGTTAAAGGCGCAAACCGCGCACCTATCTTCGCGTCAAGATTAGCACTTTCTCCACCGCAATTGAAAAGAGCTTCCATTTGAGACTTGTCACCTAGGAGAACCATCGGTGCGTTAAAAAGCGATGTCTAAGCCTATGAGTGCGTTTGGGCAAACCGTGCACCTATCTTGCACCGACACTAACACTATCTCCCAAGCGGTCCGAAATAAGTTCCACAAGACCCGTCACCAAGGAGTTCCATCGGTTTGTGTCCAAACCGATTTGCGAGCCTATGGTATGTTAAAGGCGCCAAACCTTGCACCTATATGGCACCATGCGAACAACATCTCCAAATAGACCAAAATGAGATTCCACATGACCCACGTCACCTAGGTGTTAAATCGGTGAGTCCAAAATGATCTCGAGAGCCTATAGTGCGTTAAAAGCAAACGCGCGCACCTATCTTGGACCGACACTAGCACTATCTCCAAGCGGACGAAACAAGTTTCCCACAAGACCAACGTCACCTAGGAGTTCCACGGGTGCATCAAACCCGATTTCCAAGACTATGGTGCGTTCCACATAAACCGTTACAACTACATTGAACCGACGCCAACATTGTCTCCAAACAGACCGAAATGAGATTTCACATGACCCACGTCACCTAGGAGTTCCATCCGGTGCCTCCAAAATGATCTCCGAGCCTATGAGTGCGTTGGCGCAAGCTGCGCACCATCTTCGCGTCAAGATTAGCACTATCTCCAAGCAATTTGAAAGCGAGCTTCCACTTGAGCCTCCTCACCTAAGAGTACCATCGATGCGTTAATACTTATTGTCTAAGCCTATGGCACGTTTGGCACAAACCGTGCATCTATCTTGGACCGACACTAGCACTATCTCCAAACGGACTGAAATGAGATTTCACATGACCCACGTCACCTAGGAGTTCCATCCGGTGCGACCAAAATGATCTCGAGCCTATAGTGCGTTCGGTGCAAACCGGGCACCTATCTTCGCGTCAAGATTGGCACTATCTCCAAGCGGTTTGAAGCGAGCTTCCGCTTGAGCCTCGTCACCTGGGAGAACCATCATGCGTTAAAAGCGATGTCTAAGCCTATGAATGCGTTTGGCGCAAACCGTGACCTATCTTGCACCGACACTAACACTATCTCCAAAGCGTAAAAGCGAGTTCCACAATACCCGTCACCTAGGGTTCCATCGGTTTGTGTCCAAACCGATTTCCGAGCCTATGCTACGTTAAAGGCGCAAACCCGTGCAACTACATGGCACCAGCGCGAACCTTTGTCTCCAAATAGACCAAAATGAGATTCCACATGACCCGTCACCTAGGAGTTCCATCGGTGCCTCCAAAATGATCTCTTAACCTATGAGTGCGTTAAAACGCAAACCGCGCACCTATCTTGAGTCAAGATTGTTACTATCTCCACACGGTGAAATGAGCTTCCACTTGAGCCTCGTCACCTAAAGAGTACCATCGGTGCGTTAATAGCAGCTGTGATAGAGCTGGAGTACCCGATCTTTTCGGTGAGTGGAGGATAACTACGATTTGGTGGGTGTGTCCCACCCACAGCGATCCGACTTCTGACGAACAAGTCCGTGGCGCCTTAGCAATCGCTGAACCAACTCGATGGTTATTGACCTTCTTTGATGCGAGATCAACTGATCACGAAGATCAATTCCTGCGAGGCAATCGAAGAACAAGCAAGAATTTGAGGTGAGCAACCACGAATATTACTCGAAGGTGGGGTTACGAATTACATGAAGGCGAAGCTTGAGTAGCAATAGCTAACAAAGCAAAACAAAACCCAAGCCAAAGAGGCGCGTACCAGCTAAATAGGGGAGGAGGAGGAAGGAGGAAGGAGGACGCCCAGCCTGCCCCAAAGGTAGGGAATAGGCGCCCAAACAGCCACACACCATCTCCTTGATTCCCTTTCACGATTTAGATGGTGCGGCACCTTCTGGTTATTTCTTGACAAAACTAAAAACACATAGGTGGCGCGACACCTAGACATTATTCTAAGCGGGTTCATCATGAGCATAGATGGGCGCATGCACTTAGGAAACATCTGGTCCTTCATTCTTCAAAATCATCACGAAGTTTAATTCCGTGCGAGCTCGGTGATGGGTCTGGTGGCGCTGTCTTTGGTTCGATTGGAGTAGCCATTCCGTGTCGATGTTGATGTCCTCATCATCCTCCCTTCTTGAATCAAAGTGCGTCCTCGGCGGCGGCTCCTCGACCTTGCCGCATATGGTTTCAAATCGCAACATTAAAACTAGAGGAAACACCATAGTCTGCGGGCGGGTCAAGTATATAAAGCATTATCATTGATTTTCTTTAACACCTTGAAGGGGACCAGCAACCGCAGGGGCATCGGCTTGAACCTGCGCCAAACTAGGAAGCGATCCTTGCATAAATGCAACCAAACCAAGTCACCGGGTTCAAAAGTAACAAGTTTCGTCCTTTACTACCAAGCTGCACGATTTTTAGCATTAGTGTGCGCAATGTTACTGCTGTGTTTGCTCATGGATGTCCAACATTTGTTGAACACGTGCAATAACATCGACATGTAGGGCGTCAAAGGGTCAAAGGACACAAGTCAATTGGCGCCCGTGGAATGTAACCATAGACAACTGAAAAGGGCACATTTTAGTGGGCGAATGTGTATACGATTGTAAGCAAACTTCGACATGGGGCAAACAATCCTCCCAAAGTTTTAGATTCTTGTCTAACACAGCCCTAAGCATGGTAGATAAGGTTACATTCACAACCTCGGTTGCCCATCATTTGTGGGTGACAAGTGGTCTTTGAAAAGCAATTTAGTTCCTAGTTTATTCAAAGAGATCTCAAAAAATGACTTAGGAACTTAGCATCGCGATCTGAGACTATTGTATTTGGAACACCATGTAAATGAATAATCTCATGAAAGAACAACTTCGACAGCGCTGCTAGCATCATCGGTTTTATGACATGGTATGAAGTGAGCCATTTTAGAGAATCGATCAACAACCACAAAGATACTATCCCTCCCTTCTTAGTGCGAGGTAAGCCCAAAACAAAATCCATAGAAATATCTAGCCAAGGAGAAGTAGGGACGAGTAGCGGCATATACAAACCGTGGTTGTTCGGTGTGACTTAGCTTTACGGCACGTGGTGCGGCGTGCAACAAAGCGCTCCACATCATGGCGCATCTGGGGCCAAAAAGAAGTCTTGTGACCAAAATCTCACAATGTCTTGTAAATGCCAAAGTGTCCCATGAGGCCGCCACCATGCGCTTCACCTGCTTGACAAAAAGCGAACCGAGCTTGCGGGAATACATAGCTTGTTAGCGGCGGAACAAAAACCCATCGGTTACATGGAATTTACCCCATGGTTTACCATCCTTGCAATGCGACATGATGTCACGAAATCCGGGATCATCGGTATTGTTCTTTCACGGTTTGTAAACCAAAAATTTTAAAAATCTAATTGGGACAGCATGGTGTATCTACGCGACAAAGCATCGACAATAATGTTGTCTTTCCGTTCTTGTGTTTGATGATGTAAGGAAAAGACTCTATGAATTGACCCACTTAGCATGCCGAAGCGGTTCAGATTAGTTTGGCTACGAATATGTTTTAATGCCTCATGAGAATGAATTATAAACTCATGAGAGCCAAAAGATAGTGCTGCCATGTTTGAAGTGTGCGAACCAAAGCGAAAAGCTCCTTATCATAAGTGGAATAATTCAGACTAGCACCGCTTAATTTTTAAGCTAAAGTAAGCAAGCGGCTTGCCCTCTTGCGACAAAACACCGCCTAACCCAATACCACTAGCATCGCATTCAAGTTCAAACATCTTATTGAAATCGGTGGGCGTAGTAAGGGGCATGTGTCAACTTATCTTTTAGAATGGTGAATGCCTCGTCACATGCACGCACCCGGAGAAAGGCAGCCCTTCTTGGTGAGCTCATGCAGCAGGCGGCAATGGAAACTGAAGTCACGCATACGAACCGTCGGTAGAAACACCGCAAGCCAAGAAAACTCGAATCTGCGTAGCATATCGTTGGCATGGGCCAGCTACGGATGGCGTCAATCTTGCTTTGCTGTCCACCTCAATGCCTGCGGAGTAACAACATAGCCAAGAAAGCGAAACACGTTGTGTGCGAAATCGCACTTGTCCAAGTTACCAAACAAGCGGGCGGCAGCATAAAGCATCAAAAATAGCATGCAAATGTTCCAAATGCTCTTCCCTAGACTTCTTTGTAAATCGAATATCATCAAAATAAACAACCACAAACAAGCCTATGAAAGGCCTCAAAACTTCATTCATTAAAGCGCATAAGCGTCTTTGGGAGCATTAGTCAATCAAAGCGGCATAACTAACCATTCATATAAGCCAAATTTTGTTTTAAAAGCCGTCTTCCATTAGTCCCCAAGTTTCATTCTAATCGATGGTACCGCTTCATAAATCTACCTTGGAGAATATACTTGACACCGCTAAGCTCGTCAAGCATATCATCAAAGGCGAGGTATGGGATAACGATAACGGTTGTGATATTGTTAATAAACGACAATCTACACACATCGCCCGGTACCATCTTTCTTTGGGACAAGTAGCAGAGAGGAGCGAGCAAGGGCTAAGAGACTCACGAATGTAGCCTTTATCAAGTAGTGCTTGGACTTGGCGCTGAATCTCCTTTGTCTCATCGAGGATTGAGTGCAGTGCAGGCGCGGTTTGGAAGGCTGGGTGCGGAATGAGGTCGATCGGTGCTCAATGCCACGAATGGGAGGAAGACACGGTGGTAAGTCCTTGAAACACATTGGCAAAGTCTGCAAAAGCTTAATAACAGCGGGGGTATATCCAAAGATGGTGCATCATCGAGTGAAACCAGCACATGAGAACATACAAAGCGCATAGCAAGGCATATTATCAACATGTAGTTCATCAAAATCAGCCGCAGCGTAGCAAGTAAAAGCAGGAGCATGTAGCTTAATTTCTTTAGGCATGGCTGGTTGTTGTTGGCATTGTTTTAATGCTTTAGTAGCCCTAACAATGTCATCTTTCACAATCTGTTCGGGGTCATTGGATGAAGAATAATTTTCTTGCCCTTAAGCGATGAGGAATAATGATTTGTGCGACCATGATGTAAACAATCAATATCATATTGCCACGGCCTACCAAGCAACAACGAACATGCCTCCATAGGAACAACATACATAATCGGTATAATCGAATAAGAACCCATGGAAAGTGAACACGTGCCGGGCGTGTTACCTTGAGTTTGCCACCTGGTTGAGCCATTGAATGTGGTAGGGGTGTGGATGTGGGCCAGCGTTTGGAGAGACAACTTCTCCACGGATCCGAACTTGCCAAATTGTTTGC
Organism: Miscanthus lutarioriparius; assembly: GCA_904845875.1. Lineage (NCBI taxonomy): Eukaryota > Viridiplantae > Streptophyta > Magnoliopsida > Poales > Poaceae > Miscanthus > Miscanthus lutarioriparius. The sequence continues at coordinate 29,329 of CAJGYO010000059.1, read as the reverse complement.
AACTTCACGCCGTCAATGATGATGCGAATGGATCGTTCTTACTGCGCGCCTTTGGTGTGGAACAAAGTGTGGCCCGGTTTACGCTTACGCTTTCGGTTTGTGCAACACATGTCTTGAGGACTCATTGCACAACAAGACTCTCATACTTATCGGCGTCGATGGCGAGCCACGTGTTCTTCCGCATGTCTGAAAGCGTCGGCGACAAGCATAGCATATATAGGTTCATCGGAATCACTAAGCGGAAGAATACTCACCATCGTCACGTATATAATCAGCGTCGCTTGTTGGGGCGATCCGTATCATATGCCCATAACCTTTACCTGCGATGGCATTGAATGTCCTTTGTGCGGCTAGTGGAAGAGGCGCTCTTATTAGGCTTTGAAGAAGTATGGAGGTGGGCTGCTGCCTTGTCACATGACGTCTTTGCTAGGCTTGTATAGAGGCGTAGTAGGGGTTGAATGGGTCAAAGTAGTGCGACACGCAAAAGAGTTAGAATGGATCCTTGCTGAAATAGTCCACGCACTTCATGTTCAGACTTTGCAAGCAAATGCAAACAAAGTAGTAATATCATCGTGGTGCTTATAATCAAGAATATCCTGAATTTCACGGTTCAAACCACCACGAAATCGTGCCATCAGCGGCATCATTAGTCTCAACTAAACCACAGCGAATCATGCGGTTTGCAACTCGATAATACTCTTCTACAAATTTGGTTCCTTCTTTGAAAGCATTTTATTAAGCAAGTCTAGTGCATAATAGGAAGGAACAAATCGATTGTAGCATGATAGTTTTTAATTGCTCCCAAGTTGTGGGAATGTTATTAGGGTGTTTCTTTGCGATGCTCACGCCACCAAATTGATCTTGAAATCTGTAAACTCACTAGTAGCAGCCCTAACTTGATATTGTGCGGGAGAACATCATGACAATGAAATTTACGATCTACATGAAGTTCCCAATCAAGATCGCACCGGATCATATTTGCCATTAAATGAAGGAATTGTGAACTTAATCTTAGTAAATGAGTCGTTTTAGATTACGTACCCGCGCGCTCCCACAGCGGTTCGGTGGCGCCCTCCATAAGCGGTCTGGTTGTCGTCGATCTCGGTATCACCACCATAATCAAAGTCCGCGCGTTGATCGACAAGTTGTTGTACCAACTCATCAAAGGCGTGTAGTGGCGTGGCAAAATTGGTGGCGTGGGCGGCTTGTGCTTCTTTGCATCTCCCATGGCGTAGCATTTGTGGCCATTTGAGCGTCTGAAATTGACCCACTTGCTCGTTGGCGATCCTAATCTCCTCTGCCAAGCCCTCCACATGCTTTCGTTCATCTTGCGATTAAAGTGGTGAATGATGCCTTTAGTGCGTGGGGGCTGAGGCATGGTGTCTGATCAGGTGGCTCCCGACATTGTTAGTGGAAAAGCAGCGAACACGAAAACAAGTATTTGTCCTAAAGCTAATAGGAAGTGGTGCTGATCAAGGCACTCAAACTAAAACTGTTATCAAACTCTTACCCGTTCTTACCAAGCTCGCGGGGGTGACTTGCAACCAGGTTGTACAACCTTCAAAAGATTGAATGGGCGATTGCGGAGGACCGCGAGCTTGATCGGCTGTAGAAAATTTGTGGAGCTATGGGAAGGCTTCAATTTGTAGCAAGGAGTAGCACAAGCATTCAGCAAAGGCAAAGTTGAATAATCACTCAAAGCTGGTGTTGTCTTTGGTCCTAGGCTGGACCGTACTAGAGGCGTGAGCCCACGCACAAAGATAGACCTGAGTTGCAAGAACAAAGAGTAAAAAGGCAGTGAGTACACACCTTGGCATCTCTTGTTTTTTGTATTTTTTTGTGTGCGGCTCTTTTTGCACCTTTTGCCTTTTTTTTTGAGTGCGGCTCTTGTTTTTTGTTTTATGCACCTCTGGCCTTTTTCGGTTTGATGACCTTTGCCAACCGTTGCACAACTCAAAAGGAAAACAAAAGAAATCGAAAACTCTTTCCTTTATTGTAGCCACAATTGCTTTGATCTCACGATCTCTGTGTCGCCCAAAATGAATCGCAAAGGCAAGTGAATATCCGTTGGAAAGGACACGAAATATGCTTTCCAAATTGTACCTAAACTTCCCAAACGGACTACGGATGCAACAGCTAATGCATGTGTCCTTGCCGAGATAAATCAAGACCGAAATAAATTACTTTCCTTTTGTAGGTGGGAAATTGGCGTGAACAAGGGGGTCTATGGCGTGGGAAAGATTACGAGGAGCATGGAGGACAAAGGAAAAGGAGGATCAAGTTCAAAGATGTGAACTAATACGTGGCGGGAACTCAAAACTCTAATGGACTAGGCATGAAGACCCGGCAACCACGACACGGCGATGCAACCAAAAACTCAACAAAGCAATAAAGCCCGAATGAAAGATGCAAAGGCTCAAAAGGTCTTGGGCGGTGGTTCTAACACGAAACGTTTTTTTGTTGGCTTTTACGGTGGGCGATAGGGCGATGAACAAAACTACAAATAAAGGGATAGATCTCACGAGCAACTTTGAAAGCGATACCACTTGATAGAGCTGGAGTACCGATCTTTTCGGTGAGTGGAGGATAACTACGATTTGGTGGGTGTGGACCCTCGCGATCCGACTTCTGACGAACAAGTCCGTGGCGCCTTAGCAATCGCTGAACCAACTCGATGGTTATTGACCTTCTTTGGTGCGAGATCAACACGATCACGAAGATCAATTCCTGCGAGCAATCGAAGAACAAGCAAGAATTTGAGGTGAGCAACCACGAATATTACTCGAAGGTGGGGTTACGATTTACGAAGGCGAAGCTTGAGTAGCAATAGCTAACAAAGCAAAAAACAAAACCCAAGCCAAAGAGGCGCGTACCCAGCTAAATAGGGGAGGAGGAGGAAGGAGGAAGGAGGGCGCCACACCTGCCCACAAGGTAGAGAATAAGGCGCCCAAACAGCCACACACCATCTCCTTGATTCCCTTTCTGATTTAGATGGTGCGGCACCTTCACAGTTATTTCTTGACAAAACTAAAAACACATAGGTGGCGCGACACCTAGACATTATTCTAAGCGGGTTCATCATGAGCATAGATGGGCGCATGCACTTAGGAAACATCTGGTCCTTCATTCTTCAAAATCATCACGAAGTTTAATTCCGTGCACGAGCTCGGTGTGATGGGTCTGGTGGCGCTTTGTCTTTGGTTTCGGTTAGATAGCCATTCCGTGTCGGTGTTGATGTCCTCATCCGCATTTGTCTAAGACAATAATGCGTTTGGCACAAACCGTGCATCTATCTTGGACCGACACTAGCATTATCTCCAAGCGGTTTGAAACGAGCTTCCACTTGAGCCTCATCACCTAGGAGAACCATCGGTGCGTTAAAAGCGATGTCTAAGCCTATAGTGCGTTTGGCGCCAAACCGTTACACCTATCTTGCACCGACAATAACACTATCTCCAAACAGTTCAAAATAAGTTCCATAAGACCCACGTCACCTAGGGTTCCATCGGTGTGTCCAAACCGATTTACGAGCCTATAGATGCGTTTGGCGCATAAACCATTGCAACTACATGGCACCAGCGCGAACACTTTGTCTCCAAATAGACCAAAATGAGATTCCACATGACCCGTCACCTAGGAGTTCCATCGGGTGCCTCCAAAATGATCTCTGAGCCTATGAGTGCGTTAGGCGCAAACCGCGCACCTATCTTGCGTCAAGATTGTTACTATCTCCACCGCGGTGAAATGAGCTTCCACTTGAGCCTCGTCACCTAAGAGTACCATCGGTGCGTTAATACTTATTGTCTAAGCCTATAGTGCGTTTGGCACAAACCGTGCATCTATCTTGGACCGACACTAGCATTATCTCCAAGCGGTGAAAGCGAGCTTCCACTTGAGCCTCATCACCTAGGAGAACCATCGGTGCGTTAAAAGCGATGTCTAAGCCTATGAGTGCGTTTGGCGCCAAACCGTGCACCTATCTTGCACCGACACTAACACTATCTCCAAGCAGTTCAAAGTAAGTTCCATAAGACCCACGTCACCTAGGAGTTCCATCAGGCTGCGTCCAAACCGATTTCGAGCCTACGGTGCGTTCGGCGCAAACCGTGCAACTATATGGCACCGCGAACCTTTGTCTCCACATAGACCAAAATGAGATTCCACATGACCCGTCCGTGGGGTTCCATCGGTGCGTCCAAAATGATCTCCGAGCCTATGGTGCGTTAAAGCGCAAACCCGCGCACCTATCTTCGCGTCAAGATTAGCACTATCGCACCTGGTGAAATAAGCTTCCACTTGAGCCTCGTCACCTAGGGTATCATCGATTGCATTAAAAATGATGACTAAGCCTATGGTACATTTAGGCGCAAACCGTGCACCTATCTTGGACCGACACTATCTCCAAGCGGACGAAACAAGTTTCCACAAGTCCAGCGTCACCTAGGTGTTCCATCGGGGCGTTCAAGCGATTTCCATGCCTATAGTGCGTTTGGCGCCAAGCGTGCAACTATATTGCACCGGCGCCAACTCTTGTCTCCAAAGCAGACCCGAAATGAGATTTCACATGACCCGTCACCTAGGAGTTCCATCCGGTGCGTCCAAAATGATCTCGAGAGCTATGTAGTGCGTTAAGCGCAAACCGGGCACCTATATTGCGTCAAGATTAACACTATCTCCAAGCGGTGCGAAGCGAGCTTCCACTTGAACCTCGTCACCTAGGAGAACCATCGGTGCGTTAAAAGCGATGTCTAAGCCTATAGTGCGTTTGGCGCCAAACCGTGCATCTATCTTGCACCTACACCAACACTATCTCCAAGCGGTCAAAAGCGAGTTCCCACAAGACCCGTCACCTAGGAGTTCCATCGGTGTGTCCAAACCGATTTCGAGCCTATGGTATGTTAAAGGCGCCAAACCGTGCACCTATATGGCATCAACGAACACTATCTCCAAATAGACCGAAATGAGATTTCACATGACCCGTCACCTAGGAGTTCCATCGGTGCCTCCAAAATGATCTACGAGCCTATGAGTGCGTTAAAGGCGCAAACCGCACACCTATCTTGTGTCAAGATTAGCACTATCTCCACAATTTGAAATGAGCTTCCACTTGAGCCTCGTCACCTAAGAGTACCATCGGTGCGTTAAAAGCGCTATCTAAGCCTATAGTGCGTTTGGTGCAAGCTGTGCATCTATCTTGGACCGACACTAGCACTACCTCCAAGCGGACGAAACAAGTTTCCACAAGACCAACGCGTCACCTAGGAGTTCCATCAGGCGTCCAAACGATTTCCAAGCCTATAGTGCGTTCGGCGCCAGCGTGCAACTACATTGAACCGGCGTAACACTCTCTCCAAAGCAGACCAAAATGAGATTTCACATGACCCACGTCACCTAGGAGTTCCATCGGTGCGACCAAAATGATCTCGAGCCTATGAGTGCGTTAAAGCGCAAACCGGACACCTATCTTGCGTCGAGGATTAGCTCTATCTCCAAGCGGTTTGAAGCGAGCTTCCACTTTGGAGCCTCGTCACCTAGGAGAACCATCGGTGCGTTAAAGCGATTTCTAATCCTATGCTGGGTTTGGCGCCAAACGTGCACCTATCTTGCACCGGCGGTAACACTATGTCCAAATGGTCCAAAACGAGTTCCACAAGACCCACTTCACCTAGGAGTTCCATTGGTACGTGTCCAAACCAATTTACGAGCCTATATGGTGCGTTAAAGGCGCAAACCGTGCAACTATATGGCACCAACGCGAACACTTGTCTCCAAATAGACCAAAATGAGATTCCACATGACCCACGTCACCTAGGAGTTCCATCGGTGCCTCCAAAATGATCACCGAACCTATAGTGCGTTCGGCACAAACCGCGCACCTATCTTGCGTCAAGATTATTACTATCTCCACGGCAATGAAATGAGCTTCCACTTGAGCCTCGTCACCTAAGGGTACCATCGGTGCGTTTATAACTTATTGTCTAAGCCTATAGTGCGTTTGGCACAAACCGTGCATCTATCTTGGACCGACACTAGCACTACCTCCAAGCGGACGAAACAAGTTTCCACAAAACCAACATCACCTAGGAGTTCCACGGAGTGCGTCCAAACCGATTTCCAAGGCTATAGTGCGTTCGGCATAAGCGTGGAACTATATTGCCTACGCGCCAACCTTTGTCTCCAAGCAGAGCGAAATGAGTTTTCACATGACCCACGTCACCTAGGAGTTCCATCTGGTGTGACCAAAATGATCTCAGGAGCCTATGAGTGCGTTCGGCGTAAACCGCGCACCTATCTTGCGTCAAGATTAGCACTTTCTCCACCGCAGATGAAAAGAGCTTCCATTTGAGACTTGTCACCTAGGAGAACCATCGGTGCGTTAAAAAGCGATGTCTAAGCCTATGAATGCGTTTGGCGCCAAACCGTGCACCTATCTTGCACCGACAATAACACTATCTCCCAAATGGTCGAAATAAGTTCCACAAGACCCACGTCACCAAGGAGTTCCATCGGTACGTGTCCAAACCGATTTGCGAGCCTATGGTATGTTAGGCGCAAAACCTTGCACCTATATGGCACCAGCGAAACTTGTCTCCAAATAGACCAAAATGAGATTCCACATGACCCGTCACCTAGGAGTTCCATCGGTGCCTCCAAAATGATCTTCTAGCCTATAATGCGTTCGGCACAAACCGCGCACCTATCTTGCGTCAAGATTAGCACTATCTCCACAATTTGAAATGAGCTTCCACTTGAGCCTCGTCACCTAAGAGTACCATCGGTGCGTTAATAACTTGTCTAAGCCTATTATGCGTTTGGAGCAAGCTGTGCATCTATCTTGGACCGACACTAGCACTATCTCCAAGCGGACTGAAGCGAGCTTCCACTTGAGCCTCGTCACCTAGGAGAAACCGTCGGTGCGTTAAAAGCGATGTCTAAGCCTATGGAGCGTTTGGCGCCAAACCGTGCACCTATCTTGCACCGACGGTAACACTATCTCCAAATGGTGCAAACACGATTCCACAAGACCCACATCACCTAGGAGTTCCATCGGTACGTGTCAAAACCGATTTACGAGCATATGCGTTGGTTAGGCAAACCGTGCACCTATATGGCACCTTGCGAACACTATCTCAAATAGACCAAAATGAGATTCCACATGACCCACGTCACCTTGGAGTTCCATCGGTGTGACAAAAAATCTCCGCAGCCTATGATGCGTTTGAGCAAACCCAGCGCACCTATCTTCGCGTCAAGATTAGCACTATCTCCTGCAGATGAAAAATGAGCTTCCATTTGAGACTCGTCACCTAGGAGAACCATCGGTGCGTTAAAAAGCGATGTCTAAGCCTATGAATGCGTTTGGCGCAAACCGTGTGCACCTATCTTGCACCGACACTAACACTATCTCCAAGCGGTCCGAAATAAGTTCCACAAGACCCACGTCACCAAGGAGTTCCATCGTTTGTTTCCACTAAGCCTATGGTATGTTAGGCCGTGCACTATCTTGGCACCAACACTATGTCTCTAAGCCTATGGAAAAGAGATTCCACAAGACCCAACGTCACCTAGGAGTTCCATCGGTGCCATGTCCAAAAATGATCTTCTAGCCTATAGCGTTTGGCGTTCGTTCGGCGTGCGCAACTATATTGCACTGCGTCCAAGATTAACACTTGTCTCCATCCAAGCAGGCGAAATGAGCGTTCCACATGACCCACGTCACCTAAAGAGTTCCATCGGTGCGTTAAAAATAATCTCTAAGCCTATGAGTGCGTTTGGGCAAACCGCGCACTATCTTGCGTCAAGATTAGCACTATCTCCACGGTGGAGCTGAAATGAGCTTCCACTTGAGGCCTCGTCACCTGGGGAGAACCATCGATGCGTTAAAAGCGATGTCTAAGCCTATAGTGCGTTTAGGCGCCAAACCGTGCACCTATCTTGCACCGCGGTAACACTATGTCCAAATTCCGAAACGAGTTCCACAAGACCCACTTCACCTAGGAGTTCCATCGGTTGTGTCCAAACCGATTTACGAGCCTATGATGTGTTAAATGGCGCCAAACCGTGCAACTATATGGCACCAGCTTGAACAACATGTCTCAAATAGACCAAAATGAGATTCCACATGACCCACGTCACCTAGGAGTTCCATCGGTGCCTCAAAATGATCACCGAACCTATGGTGCGTTTGGCGCAAACCGCGCACCTATCTTGCGTCAAGATTATTACTATCTCCACACGGTGAAATGAGCTTCCACTTGAGCCTCGTCACCTAAGAGTACCATCGGTGCGTTTATAACGCTGTCTAAGCCTATAGTGCGTTTGGCATATCTTGCAACCGTGCATCTATCTTGGACCGACACTACTACTATCTCCAAACGGACGAAACAAGTTTCCACAAATACCAACATCACCTAGGAGTTCCATCGGTGCGTCCAAACCGATTTCCAAGGCTATGAGTGCGTTCGGCGCCAAGCGTGCAACTATATTGCACCGCGTAACAACTTGTCTCCAAGCAGGCGAAATGAGATTTCACATGACCCACGTCACCTAGGAGTTCCATCTGGTGTGACCAAAATAATCTCGAGCCTATAGTGCGTTACGGCGCAAACCGGCGCACCTATCTTGCGTCAAGATTAGCACTTTCTCCACATGGGTGAAAAGAGCTTCCATTTGAGACTTGTCGTCACCTAGGAGAACCATCGGTGCGTTAAAAAGCGATGTCTAAGCCTATGGTACGTTTGGCGCCAAACCGTGCACCTATCTTGCACCGACACTAACACTATCTCCCAAGCGGTCAAAAGCGATTCCACAAGACCCACGTCACCTAGGGTTCCATCGGTTGTGTCCAAACCGATTTTGAGAGCCTATGGTGCGTTCGGCGCAAACCGTGCACCTATATGGCACCATAGCGAACACTTGTCTCCAAATAGACCAAAATGAGATTCCACATGACCCACGTCACCTAGGAGTTCCATCGGTGCCTCCAAAATGATCTTCCAAGCCTATAGTACGTTGCGCAAACCCTATCTTTGGTCAAAGATTAGCACTTTCTCCAAACCGCACACCTATCTTGCGTCAAGATTAGCACTATCTCCACGGTGAAATGAGCTTCCACTTCCACAAGCCTGCGTCACCTAAGAGTTCCATCGGTGCGTTAATAACCTTATCTAAAGCCTATAGTGCGTTTGGTGCAAACGTGCATCTATCTTGGACCTAGACACTAGCACTATCTCCAAGCCCCGGTGAAAAAAATGAGACGAAACAAGTTCCACTTGAGCCTCGTCACCTAGGAGAACCATCGGTGCGTTAAAAAGCGATGTCTCCAAAGCCTATGGTGCGTTTGGCGCAAACCGTGCACCTATCTTGCACCGACACTAACACTATCTCCAAATGGTTGAAATGAGATTCCATTTGACACCTAGGAGACCCACGTCACCTAAGCCTATGGGCAGTTCCATCGGTGTGTCCAAAACCGATTTTTCCACGAGCCTATAGTTCCATCGGCGTTTCGAGCCTATAGTGCGTTCGGTAACCAAACCGTGCAACTATATGGCACCAGCGCGAACACTATCTCCAAATAGACCAAAATGAGATTCCACATGACCCACGTCACCTAGGAGTTCCATCGGTGCCTCCAAAAATGATCTCTAAGCCTATGAGTGCGTTTGGCGCAAACCGCGCACCTATCTTGCGTCAAGATTAGCACTATCTCCACACGGTGAAATGAGCTTCCACTTGAGCCTCGTCACCTAAGAGTACCATCGGTGCGTTAATAATATTTGTCTAAGCCTATGAATACGTTTGGCGCAAACCGTGCATCTATCTTGGACCGACACTAGCACTATCTCCAAGCGGACCCAAAACAAGTTTCCACAAGACCAACGTCACCTAGGAGTTCCATCAGTGCGTCCAAACCCACATGATTTGGAAAAGCCTATGAGTACGTTCGGCATAAGCGTGCAACTATCTTGCACCATTAACACTATCTCCAAGCAGACCTGAAATGAGATTTCACATGACCCAAGTCACCTAGGAGTTCCATCGGTGTGACCAAAATAATCTCGAGCCTATGAGTGCGTTTGGCGCAAACCGCACCTATCTTGCGTCAAGATTAGCACTATCTCCACCGGCATGAAATGAGCTTCCACTTGAGCCTCGTCACCTAGGAGAACCATCGATGCGTTAAAAACAATGTCTAAGCCTAAACATTTGGCGCAAACCGTGCACCTATCTTGCCGACACTAACACTATCTCCAAACAGTGCGTTTGGTGCAAACCTAGCATCTATCTTGTCAAACCATGGTATTTTTCGGCACTACCGACACGAACACTATCTCCAAATGGACGAAATGAGATTTCCATGACCCACGTCACCTAGGAGTTCCATCGGTGATGAAAATAATCTCAAGCCTATGGTACGTTCGAAAACCGCGCACCTATCTCGTGTCCAAGATTAGCACTATCTCCACGTCAAATGAGCTTCCATTTGAGCCTCGTCACCTAGGAGTACCATCGGTGCGTTAAAAGCGATCTAAAGCCTATTAGTGCGTTTGGTGCAAACCGTGCATCTATCTTGGACCGACACTAGCACTATCTCCTAACAGCCTATCTCACCTAGGAGCACCGTTGGTGCATTAAAAATGATTCCACCGATGACCCACGTCACCTTGCACCGACACTAACACTATCTCCAAGCGGTACAAACATGTGTCACAAGACCCACGTCACCTAGGGTTCCATATGGCATGAGTACGTTCGGCGCGCAAACCATGCACCTATATGGCACCGACCGCGAACACTATCTCCAAATAGACCAAAATGAGATTCCACATGACCCACGTCACCTTGGTGCCATCCAAAAATGATCTCGAGCCTATGGTACGTTCGGCGCAAACCGCGCACCTATCTTGTGTCAAGATTAGCACTATCTCCACCGCGGATGAAATGAGCTTCCACTTGAGCCTGCGTCACCTAAGAGTACCATCGGTGCGTTAATAACGCTTGTCTAAGCCTATGATGCGTTTAGGCGCAAACGTGCATCTATCTTGGACCGACACTAGCACTACCTCCAAAGCGGACGAAACAAGTTTCCACAAGACCAATGTCACCTAGGAGTTCCATCGGGGCATCAAACCGATTTCCAAGCCTATAGTGCGTTCGCCATAAGCGTGCAACTATATTGAACCGGCGCCAACACTCTCCAAGCAGACGAAAATGAGATTTCACATGACCCACGTCACCTAGGAGTTCCATCCGGTGCGACCAAAATGATCTCGAGCCTATGGTACGTTAAAGCAAACCGGGCGCACTATCTTGCGTCAAGATTAGCACTATCTCCAAGCAGGTGAAAAGAGCTTCCACTTGAGCCTCGTCACCTAGGAGAACCATCGGTGTGTTAATCGATATCTAAGCCTGGGTTTTTGCGCAAACCATGCACCTATCTTGCACCGGACACTAACACTATGTCCAAATGGTCCGAAGCAGGTTCCACAAGACCCACTTCACCTAGGAGTTCCATTGGTTTGTGTCCAAACCAATTTCTAAGCCTATAGTGCGTTAAAGGCGCAAACCGTGCAACTATATGGCACCAGCGAACCTTTGTCTCCAAATAGACCAAAATGAGATTCCACATGACCCCACGTCACCTAGGAGTTCCATCGGTGCCTCCAAAATGATCACCGAACCTATGAGTGCGTTCGGCGCAAACCGCGCACCTATCTTGCGTCAAGATTATTACTATCTCCACACATGGTGAAATGAGCTTCCACTTGAGCCTCGTCACCTAAGAGTACCATCGGTGCGTTTATAACCTTGTCTAAGCCTATGGTGCGTTTAGGCGCAAACCGTGCATCTATCTTGGACCGACACTAGCACTACCTCCAAGCGGACGAAACAAGTTTCCACAAGACCAACATCACCTAGGAATTCCACGGATGCGTCCAAACCGATTTCCAAGGCTATGGTTAGGTTCGGCATAAGCGTGCAACTATATTGCACCAGCATAACACTTTGTCTCCAAATAGGCGAAAATAAAGATTTCACATGACCCACGTCACCTAGGAGTTCCATCTGGTGTGACCAAAATAATCTCGAGCCTATGGTGCGTTCGGCGCAAACCGGCGCACCTATCTTGCGTCAAGATTAGCACTTTCTCAAAATTTGAAAAGAGCTTCCATTTGAGACTTCGTCACCTAGGAGAACCATCGGTGCGTTAAAAGCGATGTCTAAGCCTATGGTACGTTTGGCACAAACCGTGCAACTATCTTGCACCGACACTAACACTATCTCCAAATGGTCCGAAATAAGTTCCCACAAGACCCGTCACCTAGGAGTTCCATCGGTACGTGTCCAAACCGATTCCGAGCCTATAGTATGTTAAGCGCAAACCGTGCACCTATATGGCACCATGCGAACAACATCTCCAAATAAACCAAAATGAGATTCCACATGACCCACGTCACCTAGAAGTTCCATCACGTGCCTCCAAAATGATCTTCGAGCCTATGGTACGTTCGGAGCAAACCGCGCACCTATCTTGCGTCAAGATTAGCACTATCTCCACATGGACTGAAATGAGCTTCCACTTGAGCCTCGTCACCTAAGAGTACCATCGGTGCGTTAATAACGCTGTCTAAGCCTATTGTACGTTTGGTGCAAACCGTGCATCTATCTTGGACCGACACTAGCACTATCTCCAAACGTACTGAAACGAGCTTCCATTTGAGACTCGTCACCTAGGAGAACCATCGGTGTGTTAAAAACGATGTCTAAGCCTATGGTACGTTTGGCGCAAACCGTGCACCTATCTTGCACCGACACTAACACTATCTCCAAACGGTCCGAAGCAAGAGATTCCACAAGACCCACCTCACCTAGGAGTTCCATCGGTACGTGTCCAAACCGATTTCCGAGCCTATGGTGCGTTCGGCGCAAACGTGCAACTATCATTCAACCGGCGCCAACACTCTCTCCAAATAGGCCGAAATGAGATTTCCACATGACCCGTCACCTAGGAGTTCCATCGGTGCGACCAAAATGATCTCGAGCCTATGAGTGCGTTCGGCGCAAACCGTGCATCTATCTTGGACCGACACTAGCACTATCTCCAAGCGGTGCAAAGCGAGCTTCCACTTGAGCCTCGTCACCTAGGAGAACCATCGGTGCGTTTAAAAGCGATGTCTAAGGCTATGGAGCGTTTGGCGCAAACCGTGCACTATCTATCTTGCACCGACACTAACACTATCTCCAAAGCGACATGAAACAAGTTCCACAAGACCCACGTCACCTAGGAGTTCCATCGGCTGTGTCCAAACCGATTTCCGAGTCTATGGTACATTTGGCGCAAACCGTGCACCTATATGGCACCAACGCGAACACTGTCTCCAAATAGACCAAAATGAGATTCCAAATGACCCACGTCACCTAGGAGTTCCATCAGGTGCCTCCAAAATGATCTCCGAGCCTATGGTACGTTCGGCGCAAACCGCGCACCTATCTTGCGTCAAGATTAGCCCTTTCTCCAAACGGACTGAAACGAGCTTCCATTTGAGACTCGTCACCAAGGAGAACCATCGGTGCGTTAAAAACGATGTCTAAGCCTATGGTACATTTGGCACAAACCGTGCAACTATCTTGCACCGACACTAACACTATCTCCAAATGGTCCGAAACAGGATTCCACAAGACCCACGTCTCCTAGGAGTTCCATCGGCTGTGTCCAAACCGATTTCCCGTGCACCTATATGATGAGGACGTCACCTGCTCGGATATAACCACATTGGCAACTTTTGATTCACAGGTGAAACAATTCTTTATCATGATTGTATTTGATACATTTGATGAATTGATGCTGCACCATGATGTGTGTTCATTCTCATTTTCAAGAATTACTTATCATGGATAAAGGAAGGTTTGATTGCATATCACCTAGGAGCATGGAAGGTTAATGAAGTTGATTGGGGACCAAATCAAAGTATTCCTAACGTCCTCCACTAGGCCACCACGTTGCTTTGGTTCCAAGGACGAGAAAAGAGTCCAAGTACAACACGTTTTGGAAGTTGAATTCGGACTGCAAAATAGTCCCAAATTGCGGCGGTCGCCACGACTTCATCACCTATACTCCGATTGGGACGTTCTAGCACTTTTGGAAAGCTTATCAAGTCTATTTTCCAACGGATCTAGACTCATGGCCATATCTTATCCGATGCTTCTGCAGTCGTCGTTTCAACGCCAGGACCTTTTCTGCCTTTGGTGCTGCGTCACACCCTATTTTGGGCCGATGACCCATGTATCAAGTTGGGTCCATTAGGGACTGGCGTCCTAGGGTTGGAGAACGACCCCAACACCCCCCTGGTCGTTCCCTATGTATTAATAAGGATTAGAGCATACACAAACAGATTGGGTTTTGTTTAGATCAAGTTTAGCCATTGCTACTTTCCTTGTGAGCCGGCGCCTATGTGACTAGACCATCCGTTCTACTTGATTGAACACCTCCAACTTTGTGAGTTCCACAAGATTGTTTTTCATCTCCATATTTGCAATTGAGTTGCTTGTTCTACTTGTTCTTGCTTGTTCCTCGATTACTTGCAGGAATTACCCTAGTGGTTTGGTTGATCGGGGACATCACCTGCTCGGATATAACCACATTGGCAACTTTTGATTCACAGGTGAAACAATTCTTTATCATGATTGTATTTGATACATTTGATGAATTGATCTTGCACCATGATGTGTGTTCATTCTCATTTTCAAATTACTTGCAACTGATATGATCCCGCTAGGGTTTTCTTCCCGATCTTTCGATGAGAGGTGTGGGATAACTTTCGATTGATGGGTGGAGCGGCGTTCACGGCCCCGACTACAGCCTTCCAAGCTCTTAACGCCTTAGCAACGATACACCACCTCCAACAGCTGCCCGCGATCTTGTGGGCGCGATCAGCCAAACCACTAGGGTAATTCACGCAAGCAATCGAGGAACAAGCAAGAACAAGTAGAACAAGCAACTAAATTGCAAATATGGAGATAAAAACCAATCTGAAATCACAAAGTTGGGTTACTAAATCAAGTAGAGAACGGATGGTCTAGTGGCACTGCGCGTCTACAAGGAAGTAGCAATGGCTAAACTTTCAACAAAACAAAATCCAAGCTGTTCTTGGTGGCGGCTAAGGGTATATGAAGGTGGAAGGGCGACCACCGAGGTGTTGGGGTCGTGATCCAACCCTAGGGCACGTCCCTAATGGACCCAACTTGATACACGGCCCATTGGACCAAACTAAAAATGACGCAGCACCTTTGAACAGAAAACCTCTCGGTAGTAATTCGGTCATTGCGGCCGCCTCAGAACAGATATGGACTTGATTCTAGATCCATGTGAAAATAGACTTCATAAGGATTCCATGAAGTACTTGAACGCCTCAATCCGAAGTCCGTATGACGACCGTGGTGAACATCACAAGTTGGAGCTGTCTCCAAGTCCTATCCAGCCCCAAAGCGTGTTGGATTTGATCTCTTTCTTTCCTTGGACCAAAAGTGACGTGGTGTCCAGGTGGAGGACGTTAGGAATACTTGGATTTGGTCCCCAATCAACTTCATTAACCTTCCATGCTTTCCATATGCAATCAAACCTTCCCTTAATCCATGTAAGTAATTCTTTTGTATAGAAGTGGTTGGCATGGTCATATTTGAGCCAATGATGTCCTCATCATTCTCCCCTTCTTGACAACAAACCGTCCTCGGTTTGACCTTTGATGGAGCATGTGTTGTAGGTAAAGTGAACCGTGCTCCCCTTCTTGATATTTATCCTGTTGCATATGGGAAAAACTAGGAAAACTTTGCAAGACTTCATTTGTGTTAGTGCAGCCCTCAATTTGATCATGGTATTGTGGCCCAAAAGGATATTTGATTAGAGCAAATATAAACTTTATGCACCAAATATTCTCCTTTGATGTCGTATTTTGCCAATTGCATGAAAGCGAACAATGATTTAAACTTGGCAAACCAGAATCAAATTTAAGTTTCTCTTTTAGACAATTTAGATTACCACGAATATCAAATTCAATATAACCCAAAGTATTTAAAGAGGATAGCAAATTCAGTTCATCTTGTGCACATGTAATAGGATGAAAAAGCTTATCTTGACACATTTGTATGGTTCCAAACCAAAAGTATCACACTTATTAGCTACTTGTGGCATAGGGTAAAAGAATCATCATGACACACAACTCCTCTTTATCACAAGGAACAGCAAGTAATTCATTTTTGTGACAAAGGAAAATCAGCGAGTGGGTTCCACTATTTGTTGCTCTTCATTAGCATGCGAGAATGAACAAATTTTGGACATTATGGGTCACATCATTCTTGCAAGTATTCACGAGATAATAGGATCTCCTTTTTCAGCATTGAGAGCAAGACAAAACAATTGACCAATATGGCTATAAAATTGCTAATTAACAAGGTTTGAATTTCAGAATTGAACCCTCTCATTAACCTACTCATAACATCTTCCATGCATTCATCTAATCCACCAAACATGATGCAAATCTTAAAATCATGGTAGTATGCTTTTACAGGTCCTACTATCTTGCTTCAAGTTGTCTAATTTTGCAAGCAAATAATCAGCATAATATCTCGAGAGCGAATGCATCTCTAAAAAGAAATTTGAAGTCTTCCCAAGATTACGGAACTTTGTTGTGCCTACAAATATGTTTCCATTCTAGTAAAAGCATATTCAATCAAAACATTAGAGGCAATACAAATCTTTTGTTTCTCGGACAGGTCATGCTCATCAAATTCATTGTCTACTTTTAACTCCCAATCAATGTAAGCTTGAGGATCAAACTTACCATCATATAACGGCAAGTGTTGAATGACATCCACGAATATGAGGTCTAGTTTCAACGACTCAAAAATTTCCGTATCACTGTCATGATTAGTAGAAAACAAAAACACAAAAATAATATGTATCGTCCTGTCAACTACTAGGATGTGTGGGTTGTAATTCTCTCAAACTCAACTTGTTTAAAACAAGCTCTTACAAGTTCTTACCAAGCCAAGCAGGAGGTGGCGGCAACCAACAAGTACGTTGCAACCGTGGGCCGAAGTGTATCTTCGTGCCGCTTGACAACAAAAACCTCTCAAGGCGTAATCGAATATGTGGAGCTATAGGTGGGCTAAAGAAAAGAAGTACTAGAACCACGTTAGTTGCAAGCAAATTGAACAAGCGCTCAACGGCGTTATTATCTTTGGTCCTAGGCTGAAATGCGTGCTAGAGGCTCCCAAGCACAGACACAAGCAGAAGTCCAGCGAGCTGCGACAAAAAGAAGGATCCACAAGGGCAGGAATAACAACAAAAGAAAAACTCTTCTCTTCTTCTTTCTCTTTCTTTTCTTTCTTTCTTTATGTCTTTCTTTTTAATGATGAGGACATCACACCTTCGGATAACCACATTGGCAACTTTTGATTCACGGGTGAAACAATTCTTTATCATGATTGTATTTGATACATTTGATGAATTGATCTTTTGCACCATGATGTGTGTTCATTCTCATTTTCAAATTACTTACATGGATAAAGGGAAGGTTTGATTGCATATGGAAAGCATGGAAGGTTAATGAAGTTGATTGGGGACCAAATCCAAGTATTCCTAACGTCCTCCACTAGGCCACCACGTTGCTTTGGTTCCAAGGACAGAAAGAGTCCAAGTATCTAAACAAAACCCAATCTGTTTGTGGCGGCTCTAATCCTTATTAATACATAGGGGAACGACCAGGGGGTGTTGGGGTCGTTCTCCAACCCTAGAACAGCGTCCCTAATGGACCCAACTTGATACATGGGTCATCGGCCCAAAATAAATTATGGCCTTGACAAAAAGCGAGAAAAAGGTCCTGGCGTTGAAACGACGACTGCAGAAGCATCGGATAAGATATGGCCATGAGTCCAGATCCGTTGGAAAATAGACTTGATAAGCTTTCCAAAAGTGCTAGAACGTCCCAATCAGTCCGTATGAAGTCGTGGCGACCGTCGCAATTGGGACTATTTTGCAGTCCAATTCAACTTCCAAAACGTGTTGTACTTGGACTCTTTCATCTATCTTGGAACCAAAAGCAACGTGGTGGCCTAGTGGAGGACGTTAGGAATACTTGGTTTGGTCCCCAATCAACTTCATTAACCTTCCATGCTTTCCATATGCAATCAAACCTTCCCTTTATCCATGTAAGTAATTCTGAAAATGAGAATGAACACACATCATGGTGCAGCATCAATTCATCAAATGTATCAAATACAATCATGATAAAGAATTGTTTCACCTGTGAATCAAAAGTTGCCAATGTGGTTATATCCGAGCAGGTGATGTCCTCATCACCAACACTCTCTCCAAACAGACGGAAATGAGATTTCACATGACCCACGTCACCTAGGAGTTCCATCCGGTGCGACCAAAATGATCTCAGAGCCTATAGTGCGTTAAAGGCATAAACCGTGCATCTATCTTGGACCGACACTAGCACTATCTCCAAACGGTCTGAAACGAGCTTCCACTTGAGCCTCGTCACCTAGGAGAACCATCGGTGCGTTAAAAACGATGTCTAAGTTTATGGAACGTTTGGCGCAAACCGTGCACCTATCTTGCACCGACACTAACACTATCTCCAAATAGTACGAAACAGGATTCCACAAGACCCACGTCACCTAGGGTTCCATCATTTGTGTCCAAACCGATTTCCGAGTCTATGGTACATTTAGGCGCAAACCGTGCACCTATATGGCACCAGCTTGAACACTTTGTCTCCAAATAGACCAAAATGAGATTCCAAATGACCCGTCACCTAGGAGTTCCATCGGTGCCTCCAAAATGATCTCCGAGCCTATGGTGCGTTAAAGGCGCAAACCGCGCACCTATCTTGCGTCAAGATTAGCGCTATCTCCACCGCGATTGAAATGAGCTTCCACTTGAGCCTCGTCACCTAAGAGTACCATCGGTGCGTTAATAACGTATTTGTCTAAGCCTATGAGTGCGTTTAAGCGCAAACCGTGCATCTATCTTGGACCCACACTAGCACTATCTCCAAGCGGACCGAAACAAGTTTCCATAAGACCAACATCACCTAGGAGTTCCATTTGGTGCATCAAACCGATTTCCAAGACTATAGTGCGTTCCATGCAAACCGTGCAACTACATTGATCCGGCGCCAACCTTTGTCTCCAAGCAGGCCGAAATGAGATTTCACATGACCCACGTCACCTAGGAGTTCCATCCGGTGCGACCAAAATAATCTCGAGCCTATAGTGCGTTACGCGCCAAACCGCGCACCTATCTTGCGTCAAGATTAGCACTTTCTCCACCGGTGAAAACGAGCTTCCGGTTGAGCCTCGTCACCTGGGAGAACGATCGATGCTTTAAAAGCGATGTCTAATCCTATGGGGTTTGGCGCCAAACCATGCACCTATCTTGCACCGACACTAACACTATGTCCAAGCGGTCCGAAACGAGATTCCACAAGACCCACTTCACCTAGGAGTTCCATCGGTTTGTGTCCAAACGATTTACGAGCCTATGAGTGCGTTCGGCGCAAAACCATGCAACTATATGGCACCAACGCGAACCTTTGTCTCCAAATAGACCAAAATGACATTCCACATGACCCGTCACCTAGGGTTCCATCGGTGCCTCAAAATGATCACCGAACCTATAGTGCGTTAAGGCGCAAACCGCGCACCTATCTTGCGTCAAGATTATTACTATCTCCACACGGACTCAAATGAGCTTCCACTTGAGCCTCGTCACCTAAGAGTACCATCGGTGCGTTTATAATCTTTGTCTAAGCCTATGAGTGCGTTTAGCGCAAACCGTGCATCTATCTTGGACCGACACTAGCACTACCTCCAAAGCGGACGAAACAAGTTTCCACAAGACCAACATCACCTAGGAATTCCATCGGTGCGTCCAAACCGATTTCCAAGGCTATGGTAAGTTCGGCGCATAAGCGTGCAACTATATTGCACCAACGCCAACACTCTCTCCAAGCAGAGCCGAAATGAGATTTCACATGACCCACGTCACCTAGGAGTTCCATCGGGTGTGACCAAAATAATCTCCGAGCCTATGGTGCGTTAAAGCGCCAACCCGCGCACCTATCTTGCGTCAAGATTAGCACTTTCTCCACCGCGGTGAAGCGAGCTTCTATTTGAGACTGCGTCACCTAGGAGAACCATCGGTGCGTTAAAAGCGATGTCTAAGCCTATGGTACGTTTGGCGCAAACCGTGCACCTATCACCTGCACCGACACTAACACTATCTCCAAGCGGTGAAAATAGGTTCCACAAGACCCACGTCACCTAGGACTTCCATCGGTTGTGTCCAAACCGATTTACGAGCCTATTATGCGTTCGGCATAAGCCGTGCACCTATATGGCACCAGCGAACCTTTGTCTCCAAATAGAACAAAATGAGATTCCACATGACCCACGTCACCTAGGAGTTCCATCGGTGCCTCCAAAATGATCTCCGAGCCTATGGTGCGTTAAAGGCGCAAACGCGCACCTATCTTGCGTCAAGATTAGCGCTATCTCCACCGCAATTTGAAATGAGCTTCCACTTGAGCCTCGTCACCTAAGAGTACCATCGGTGCGTTAATACTTGTTGTCTCGACCTATTGTACATTTGGTGCAAACCGTGCATCTATCTTGGACCGACACTAGCACTACCTCCAAGCGGACGAAACAAGTTTCCACAAGACCAACGTCACCTAGGAGTTCCATCGAGGCGTCCAAACCGATTTCAAGCCTATAGTGCGTTCGGCATAAAGCATGCAACTACATTGAACCGGCGTAACACTCTCTCCAAAGCAGACCAAGAAATGATTTCACATGACCCACGTCACCTAGGAGTTCCATCGGTGCGACCAAAATGATCTCGAGCCTATAGTGCGTTACGGCATAAACCGGGCACCTATCTTGCGTCAAGATTAGCACTATCTCCAAATTGGTAAAACGAGCTTCCACTTGAGCCTCGTCACCTAGGAGAACCATTAGTGCGTTAAAAACGATGTCTAATCCTATGCTAGGTTTGGCGTAAACCGTGCACCTATCTTGCACCGACAGTAACACTATGTCCAAATGGTCCAAAACAGGATTCCACAAGACCCACTTCACCTAGGAGTTCCATTGGTGTGTCCAAACCGATTTACGAGCCTATGATGCGTTCGGCGCAAACCGTGCACCTATATGGCACCAGCGAACACTTTGTCTCCAAATAGACCAAAATGAGATTCCACATGACCCACGTCACCTAGGAGTTCCATCGGTGTGACCAAAACAATCTCCCGAGCCTATAGTGCGTTAAAGCGCAAACCGCTCACACCTATCTTGCGTCAAGATTAGCACTTTCTCCACATGGTGAAATGAGCTTCCATTTGAGACTCGTCACCTAGGAGAACCATCGGTGCGTTAAAAAGCGATGTCTAAGCCTATGGTGCGTTTGGCGCAAAACCGTGCACCTATCTTGCACCGACACTAACACTATCTCCAAACGGTCCGAAGCGAGTTTCCACAAGACCCACGTCACCTAGGAGTTCCATGGGTTTATGTCCAAACCGATTTCCAGAGCCTATAGTGCGTTCGGCTAAACCGTGCACCTATATGGCACCAACGCGAACAATGTCTCCAAATAGACCAAAATGAGATTCCACATGACCCGTCACCTAGGAGTTCCATCGGTGCCTCCAAAATGATCTCCGAGCCTATGATGCGTTCGGCGCAAACCCGGCGCACCTATCTTCGCGTCAAGATTAGCACTATCTCCACCGCAATTGAAATGAGCTTCCACTTGAGCCTCGTCACCTAAGAGTACCATCGGTGCGTTAATAACGATGTCTAAGCCTATGGTGCGTTTGGCGCAAACCGTGCATCTATCTTGGACCGACACTAGCACTATCTCCAAGCGGTGAGAAAACGAGCTTCCACTTGAGCCTTGTCACCTAGGAGAACCATCGGTGCGTTAAAAATGATGTCTAAGCCTATGGAACGTTTGGCGCAAACCGTGCACCTATCTTGCACCGACACTAACACTATCTCCAAGCGATGCGAAACATGATTCCACAAGACCCACGTCACCTAGGAGTTCCATCGGTTTGTGTCCAAACCGATTTCGAGCCTATAGTGCGTTCGGCGCAAACCGTGCACCTATATGGCACCGGCAGCGAACACTATCTCCAAATAGACGAAAATGAGATTCCACATGACCCTCGTCACCTTGGAGTTCCATCGGTGAGTCAAAATGTTCTCCGAGCCTATGGTACGTTGGTATAATACCGCACACCTATCTTGTGTCAAGATTAGCACTATCTCCACGGATTTGAAATGAGCTTCCACTTGAGCCTCGTCACCTAAGAGTACCATCGATTGCGTTAATAACGTTGTCTAAGCCTATGAATGCGTTTAGGCGCAAACCGTGCATCTATCTTGGACCGACACTAGCACTACCTCCAAGCGGACGAAACAAGTTTCCACAAGACCAACGTCACCTAGGAGTTCCATCAGGCGTCCAAACCGATTTCCAAGCCTATAGTGCGTTCGGCGCCAAAGCGTGCAACTACATTGAACCGGCGCCAACACTCTCTCCAAGCAGACCAAAATGAGATTTCACATGACCCACGTCACCTAGGAGTTCCATCCGGTGCGACCAAAATGATCTCGAGCCTATAGTGCGTTGGCGCCAACCGGGCACCTATCTTGCGTCGAGATTAGCACTTTCTCCACCTGACTGAAGCGAGCTTCCATTGAGCCTCGTCACCTAGGAGAACCATCGGTGCGTTAAAAGCGATGTCTAATCCTATGCTGGGTTTGGCGCAAACCGTGCACCTATCTTGCACCGACACTAACACTATGTCCAAATGGTCGAAGCGAGTTCCACAAGACCCACTTCACCTAGGGTTCCATCGGTTTGTGTCCAAACCGATTTACGAGCCTATGGTGCGTTCGGCGCAAACCATGCAACTATATGGCACCATGCGAACTTTGTCTCCAAATAGACCAAAATGACATTCCACATGACCCACGTCACCTAGGGTTCCATCGGGTGCCTCCAAAATGATCACCGAACCTATGTGCGTTCGGCGCAAACCCGCGCACCTATCTTGCGTCAAGATTATTACTATCTCCACCACGGACTCAAATGAGCTTCCACTTGAGCCTCGTCACCTAAAGAGTACCATCGGTGCGTTAATAATCTTTGTCTAAGCCTATGAGTGCGTTTAGGCGCAAACCGTGCATCTATCTTGGACCGACACTAGCACTACCTCCAAGCGGACGAAACAAGTTTCCACAAGACCAACATCACCTAGGAATTCCATCGAGGTGCGTCCAAACCGATTTCCAAGGCTATAGTGCGTTCGGCATAAAGCGTGCAACTATATTGCACCGCGCCAACCTTTGTCTCTCCAAGCAGGCGGAAATGAGATTTCACATGACCCACGTCACCTAGGGTTCCATCGGTGTGACCAAAATAATCTCCGAGCCTATGGTGCGTTAAAACGCAAACCGCGCACCTATCTTGCGTCAAGATTAGCACTTTCTCCAAGCGGGTGAAAGCGAGCTTCCATTTGAGACTGCGTCACCTAGGAGAACCATCGAGTGCGTTAAAAGCGATGTCTAAGCCTATGAAATGCGTTTGGCGCAAACCGTGCACCTATCTTGCACCGACACTAACACTATCTCCAAATGGTCTAAAACAGAGTTCCACAAGACCCCGTCACCTAGGACTTCCATCGGTGTGTCCAAACCGATTTACGAGCCTATTATGCGTTAAAATAAACCGTGCACCTATATGGCACCAGCGAACCTTGAACTCTCAAATAGAACAAAATGAGATTCCACATGATCCACGTCACCTAGGAGTTCCATCGGGTGCCTCCAAAATGATCTCCGAGCCTATGGTGCGTTAAAACAAACCGCGCACCTATCTTCTTGCGTCAAGATTAGCACTATCTCCACCAGACTGAAATGAGCTTCCACTTGAGCCTCGTCACCTAAGAGTACCATCGGTGCGTTAATATTATTGTCTCGAGCCTATTATGCGTTTGGTGCAAACCGTGCATCTATCTTGGACCGACACTAGCACTATCTCCCAAGCGGTTTGAAGCGAGCTTCCCGCATGAGCCTCGTCACCTGGGAGAACCATCGGGCGTTAAAAAGCGATGTCTAAGCCTATGGAATGCGTTTGGCGCAAAAACCGTGCACCTATCTTGCTGCGACACTAACACTATCTCCAAACAGTACAAAACATGATTCCACAAGACCCGTCACCTAGGGTTCCATCGGTACGTGTCCAAACCGATTTACGAGCCTATTATGCGTTAAAAGCGCAAACCGTGCACCTATATGGCACCGGCGAACACTATCTCCAAATAGACCAAAATGAGATTCCACATGACCCACGTCACCTTGGAGTTCCATCGGTGAGTCCAAAATGATCTTGAGCCTATAGTGCGTTGGCGCAAACCGCACACTATCTTGTGTCAAAGATTAGCACTATCTCCACGGGACTGAAATGAGCTTCCACTTGAGCCTCGTCACCTAAGAGTACCATCGGTGCGTTAATATTGTTGTCTAAGCCTATGAATGCGTTTGGCGCAAACCGTGCATCTATCTTGGACCGACACTAGCACTAGCTCCAAAGCGGACGAAACAAGTTTCCACAAGACCAGCGTCACCTAGGAGTTCCATCGGGCGTCCAAACCGATTTCCAAGCCTATGGTACGTTCGGCGCCAAAGCGTGCAACTACATTGAACCAAGCGTAACACTCTCCAAGCAGACCGAATGAGATTTCACATGACCCGTCACCTAGGAGTTCCATCGGTGCGACCAAAATGATCTCGAGCCTATGAGTGCGTTGGCGCCAAACGGGCACCTATCTTGCGTCAAGGATTAGCACTATCTCCAAATGGGTGAAACGAGCTTCCGCAGAGCCTCGTCACCTGGGAGAACCATCGGTGCGTTAAAAGCGATGTCTAATCCTATGCTGGGTTTGGCGCAAACCATGCACCTATCTTGCACCGACGGTAACACTATGTCCAAATGGTCGAAGCGAGTTCCACAAGACCCACTTCACCTAGGAGTTCCATCGGTACGTGTCCAAACCGATTCTACGAGCCTATGGTGCGTTAAAGGCAAACCGTGCAACTATATGGCACCAGCAGCGAACCTTTGTCTCCAAATAGACCAAAATGACATTCCACATGACCCGTCACCTAGGAGTTCCATCGGGTGCCTCCAAAATGATCACCGAACCTATGAGTGCGTTCGGGCGCAAACCCGCGCACCTATCTTGCGTCAAGATTATTACTATCTCCACACGGACTCAAATGAGCTTCCACTTGAGCCTCGTCACCTAAAAGTACCATCGGTGCGTTTATAATCTTTGTCTAAGCCTATGAATGCGTTTGGCGCAAACCGTGCATCTATCTTGGACCGACACTAGCACTACCTCCAAGCGGACGAAACAAGTTTCCACAAGACCAACATCACCTAGGAATTCCACGGGGTGCGTCAAAACCGATTTCCAAGGCTGTGAGTGCGTTCGGCGCTTAAGCGTGCAACTATATTGCACCAAGCGCCAACCTTGTCTCCAAGCAGACGAAATGAGATTTCCACATGACCCACGTCACCTAGGAGTTCCATCGGTGTGACCAAAATAATCTCCGAGCCTATAGTGCGTTAAAGGCGCAAACGGCGCACCTATCTTCTAGCGTCAAGATTAGCACTTTCTCCAACAGCGGTGAAATGAGCTTCTATTTGAGACTCGTCACCTAGGAGAACCATCGAGTGCGTTAAAAAGCGATGTCTAAGCCTATAGTACGTTTGGCGCAAACCGTGCACCTATCTTGCACCGACACTAACACTATCTCCAAATGGTCTAAAGCGAGGAGTTCCACAAGACCCGTCACCTAGGACTTCCATCGGTTGTGTCCAAACGATTTGAGCCTATTATGCGTTAAAGCAAAAACCGTGCACCTATATGGCACCAACTTGCGAACCTTTGTCTCCAAATAGAACAAAATGAGATTCCACATGATCCACGTCACCTAGGAGTTCCATCAGGTGCCTCCAAAATGATCTCCGAGCCTATAGTGCGTTAAAGGCGCAAACCGCGCACCTATCTTGCGTCAAGATTAGCACTATCTCCACATGGACTGAAATGAGCTTCCACTTGAGCCTCGTCACCTAAGAGTACCATCGGTGCGTTAATAACATCTCTCGAGCCTATTATGCGTTTGGTACAAACCGTGCATCTATCTTGGACCGACACTAGCACTATCTCCAAGCGAATTTGAAGCGAGCGTCCACAGGCCTCGTCACCTAGGAGAACCATCGGTGCGTTAAAAGCGATGTCTAAGCCTATGAGTGCGTTTGGCGCAAAACCGTGCACCTATCTTTTGCACCGACTAACACTATCTCCAAGCGGTACAAAACATGATTCCACAAGACCCGTCACCTAGGAGTTCCATCCGGTGTGTCCAAACCGATTTACGAGCCTATGATGCGTTAAAGCGCCAAACCGTGCACCTATATGGCACCAGCGAACACTATCTCCAAATAGACCAAAATGAGATTCCACATGACCCACGTCACCTTGGAGTTCCATCGGTGAGTCCAAAATGATCTCCGAGCCTATGAGTGCGTTAAGGCGCAAACCGCACACCTATCTTGTGTCAAGATTAGCACTATCTCCACCACAATTTGAAATGAGCTTCCACTTGAGCCTCGTCACCTAAGAGTACCATCGGTGCGTTAATACTTATTTATCTAAGCCTATGAAATGCGTTTGGCGCAAACCGTGCATCTATCTTGGACCGACACTAGCACTATCTCCAAGCGGACGAAACAAGTTTCCACAAGACCAACGTCACCTAGGAGTTCCATCGGGCGTCCAAACCAATTTCAAGCCTATGGTATGTTCGGCGCCAAAAGCGTGCAACTATATTGCACCGATGCCAACACTCTCTCCAAGCAGACCAAAATGAGATTTCCACATGACCCACGTCACCTAGGAGTTCCATCGGTGCGACCAAAATGATCTCGAGCCTATAGTGCGTTAGGTGCAAACGGGCACCTATCTGGCGTCAAGATTAGCACTATCTCCAAATGCCTTTGAAATGAGCTTCCACTTGAGCCTCGTCACCTGGGGAGAACCATCGGTCGTTAAAAACAATGTCTAAGCCTATAGTGCGTTTGGCGCAAACCGTGCAATTATCTTGCACCGATACTAACACTATCTCCAAAGCGGTCCGAAACAAGTTCCACAAGACCCATGTCACCTAGGAGTTCCATCGGTACGTGTCCAAACGATTTCCTAGCCTATAGTGCGTTTGGGCGCAAACCGTGCACCTATATGGCACCAGCGACCACTTTGTCTCCAAATAGACCCGAAATGAGATTCCACATGACCCGTCACCTAGGAGTTCCATCGGGTGCCTCCAAAATGATCTCCGAGCCTATGGTGCGTTCGGCGCCAAATCACGCACCTATCTTGCGTCAAGATTAGCGCTATCTCCACCACGGACTGAAATGAGCTTCCCGCTTAAGCCTCGTCACCTAAGAGTACCATCCGGTGCGTTAATAAGTTATCTACTCTAAGCCTATTATGCGTTTGGCGCAAAACCATGCATCTATCTTGGATGCGACACTAGCACTATCTCCCAAGCGGTGAAAGCGAGCTTCCACTTGAGCCTGCGTCACCTAGGAGAACCATCGGTGCGTTAAAAAGCGATGTCTAAGCCTATGGTGCGTTTGGCGCAAACCGTGCTCCTATCTTGCACACTAACACTAACACTATCTCCAAATAGATGCGAAATGAGATTCCACAAGACCCACGTCACCTAAGGTTCCATCGGTTTGTGTCCAAAGCGATTTCTGAGAAACCTATATAGTGCGTTAGGCGCCAAAACGTGCAACTATATTGCACCAGCGCGACCCTTGTCTCCAAGCAGACCAAAATGAGATTCCACATGACCCACGTCACCTAGGAATTCCATCGGGTGCGCAAAATGATCTCCAAGCCTATGGTGCGTTCGGGCATAACCGCGCACCTATCTTGCGTTAAGATTAGCACTATCTCCACAATTTGAAATGAGCTTCCACTTGAGCCTCGTCACCTAAAGAGTACCATCGGTGCGCGTTAATAACGCTATCTAAGCCTATAATGCGTTTGGCGCAAACCGGTGCATCTATCTTGGACCGACACTAGCACTATCTCCAAGCGGTGAAAGCGAGCTTCCACTTGAGCCTCATCACCTAGGAGAACCATCGGTGCGTTAAAAGCGATGTCTAAGCCTATGGTACGTTTGGCGCAAACCGTTACACCTATCTTGCACCGACACTAACACGATCTCCAAGCGATCTGAAATAAGTTCCACAAGACCCACGTCATCTAGGAGTTCCATCGGTGTGTCCAAACCGATTCGAGGAGCCTATAGTGCGTTAAAGCGCATAAACCGTGTAACTACATGGCACCATGGCGCGTACTGCTTGTCTCCAAATAGACCAAAATGAGATTCCACATGACCCGTCACCTAGGAGTTGCATCAGGTGCCTCCAAAATGATCTCCAAGCCTATGGTGCGTTGGGCGCAAACCGGCACCTATCTTGCGTCAAGATTAGCACTATCTCCATGGAATTTGAAATGAGCTTCCACTTGAGCCTCGTCACCTAAGAGTACCATCGGTGCGTTAATAGCATTTGTCTAAGCCTATGAATGCGTTTGGCGCATAAGCCGTGCATCTATCTTGGACCGACACTAGCACTATCTCCAAGCGGTTTGAAAGCGAGCTTCCATTGAGGCCTCATCACCTAGGAGAACCATCGGTGCGTTAAAAGCGATGTCTAAGCCTATGAGTGCGTTTGGCGCAAACCGTGCACCTATCTTGCAAAGACACTAACACTATCTCCAAGCGGTCAAAACGAGTTCCACAAGACCCGTCACGTAGGAGTTCCATCGGTGTGCCCAAACCGATTTACGAGCCTATAGTGCGTTCGGCATAAACCGTTGCACCTATATGGCACCAGCGAACAACTTTGTCTCCAAATAGACCAAAATGAGATTCCACATGACCCGTCACGTAGGGTTCCATCGGTGCGTCCAAAATGATCTCACGAGCCTGTAGTACGTTGGGCGCCAAATGCGCACCTATCTTGCGTCAAGATTAGCACTATCTAAACCACCGGTGAAATGAGCTTCCACTTGAGCCTCGTCACCTAGGTACCATCGGTGCGTTAAAAGCGATGTCTAAGCCTATGGAGCGTTTGGCGCAAACCGTGCATCTATCTTGGACCGAC